>JAAVUC010000747.1:0-45845 GCA_014898925.1 Fusarium nelsonii
TTTTTTTTTTTTTTTTTTAATAGGAATCCGAAGCATTTCAGCTATGCTGCTGGAGAAGAAAGATGTATAAAACACGTTTTGGTGTCGTTTCGAAACAAGAGTCATCCCAGTGTTTTCATGTCAGGAAGAGGGCTTGAAGGGAAGGCTTTGTTCGAGAAACAGATCTAATTCCTCATTTTGGACGGTGTGTCGAGTCCCTCTCTCTATGCCAGTCCTCCAAAGATCGTACATAGCAGTCTGCTTATTCTTCAAACAGAGACATATGCATCAGGGGAAGCGAAGCCATGATGAAAATTGAATAGCATGAACTTTTCTCAGTTAAAACCAACTTCTTCGTGCCTAATGAAACAGTTTGCCATGTACCAAAATAGCTGGTTGACGTGCTTGACCTCGACGGCTGTGCTGGCCCCGACAATCTAGTTTCCAAGTACCTCGGGCCAACCGCAAACTTCTTCATCCATATTCGTCACATCTTGCGAGGTCGCGACATATACCGTATGTGTCATCTGGGGTAGTCCATTGGTATGACCATCTTCAAAAAGCTTATCAGACAGTTGCCCACATACCTCGTAAAATAGTGCAGGTGCAAGTTTGTTTGGAAGGTCAACGGGCGCCCGCTCCCGATTGGCATTATACTCTGGAGCGAGCAACCCGAGTATTAGTCTTAGTCGTGGGTGTATAACCTTCTGGATGTGCTGGTCGATGAATTCCGGCGTGGGCTGTCGAAACAACATGGCAATATGACGCAGTAAGCGGCTGCGGTAGCCTATGATGACCTAGATAACCTGAACGAGTCCAGAACGAATAAAACATGTATGACGAGAGATCGAGAATGAAGTCGACCTAGTCCTCTGATGCCGCCGACGGATACTAGCTGGTGGCTCCATGGAGAATAGTAAATTGTGTATGTTTGGAGAGCTGTATCGTAATGGAAGAACAATATTATAGTAGTACGAGTATTAGCCAGATCGAGTCTAATTTTAAGCCCCATCTCAGAGTAGCTGCTATGTAACCAACGTAACGTTTTGGAAACGTACCTGGCTGCGCCTAAAACTGGTATCAACGCGGGTGATATACCTTCCTTTGGACGACTATTGATCCCTTCAAATCTTAACAGAATCAACTTCCACTGCGCTAAAGACATAAAAGTTGCTTGCTTTGCGATCGTAGAAGGTATTCAACTATGTCATTGACGCAGTAAACAACTGTTGCCTATTCAGCATCATGGATTTGATGTAACTACCGGCAGCATGTCCATGGCTCACTGCAAGTACCGCAAAGCTGAAGCGGGAAATCGCATATTCTACAGTATCGTCCCCACCCACTTCAAGATAGCTTCTAGTTGAGTTGTGGTCTATGGCAATGATGGGAACAAAATAGAGGGATGCGAGGAGCATGGCGTAATTATACATAAGGAATAGCTACAAACCCGGCTCAACATGGTAACCCTTGGCCATCATTAAGGCCAGGTTCGGCAGTATGTCATGCGAGTCGCTGCCGATCGGTATATTTGAGGTTTGTCGATTCCAATTCCCACGTATTGCATATAAAAACCGTAGCAAAGGCCCTGGGGAAACAAACAAACCATGGGGAGGTATTAGAATAGTTACCCCGCATACAGCTTATCTAGCCCGTTGAATCAATCTCTTGGGTAGAGAAGTCGATATCTGATCAGGGCTTGTACCCGGGTTTTATCGGCGCATGAGCCGATACGGTCCGGACTGGGCCGGACATAGTGCGCCATGCCGTCTGGGGTATCATCAGACCTGCATCCGGGTCATCCTTGTGATTGGAAAGATAGGGACACTGGGGTTGTATTATGTATGGACCCTTTTAAAAGGCAGGGTTCTACATTCCCAGTCCTTATCTAGCACGTGAGCCCTGTGCCGACTAGCCGATAAGCAAGCATTAAACGGTTGAGATAACAGGCCGGCCATGAATATGCTTATATCTGGTGTGATCCCATAAGTGATGGTGAAACCTGTAGGATGCTGACTGCTGTCTTGACATCTGCAGCTTTGGCATTACGCAGAACAGAGCCAAAGGCGACATACACATTAGACTCAACTCACAATGGCCACTGTACAAGATGATCAAGCTATATCCAGCATGAAAAGGAGCATAGATGTTTCAGAAACAAAAGCCGAGATAAATGCAGATGAGTTGCGCCTGGCTCAAATGGGTTAGTAGAGAAAACCTAATCGGAGGTAGGAAGCCTTTGCTCACTATTTGCAATCAGGTCATACACAGGAGCTGAACCGACACTTCAGTACCCTCAGTCTGATCGGCCTAGCCTCCACAACAACAATCTCGTGGACGGGACTGGGTCTTGGCTTGATTACTGAGATTGGAGCTGGAGGACCTGGTGCGGTTATTTATGGCTTCATTCTGGTAACAATTTTGCAATGCTTCCTTGGAGCGTCGCTTGCCGAGTTTGTATCCTCTTACCCTACTGAGGGTGGTATGTATCATTGGATCGCCGCCGTCGCGCCACGAAGAGCGACTGGCATCTTGAGCTTCCTCACAGGATGGTTCAGTGTTCTTGGCTGTAAGACATTCCAGAGAACAATAAGACAACAAGTTACGGTCACTAAAAACTCCTAGGGATCTTTACCACCGCGTCAACCAACATCATTTATGCTCAAATTCTCATGGCTCTGATCACTCTGTACGTAGACGATCTCGGAATAAAGACTTGGCAAACCTTTATTGCCTACCAGGGTTTGAATCTACTTACCGCTGGCGTGGTCATGTTTGGGAACAAAATCATCCCCGCCTTGAACAAATTCTCGCTCTTCTACTTGCAGATCGGCTGGCTTGTCGTATTAGTCACTGTTATTGCATGCGCTCCGACACACCGTGATCCTGAGTTCGTATTCAGAACTTGGATTAACACAACTGGATGGGAGAACAACGCCATCTGTTTTATTACTGGTCTGGTCAATCCTCTGTATTCTCTTGGAGGTCTCGATGGAGTAACCCATATTACGGAAGAAATGCCCAATGTATGTTGCCTTTCTTACAAGATGTATGAGTAAGAGCTAACCAGTCATCAGCCTTCAAAGAATGCTCCTCTGGCCATTGCTATCACACTGTGCATTGCATTCTGCACTGGAATTACGTACTTGATCAGCCTTATGTTTTCGATCCAAGACTTCGACCAGCTGACTTCAGGCAATACTGGCATGCCGCTTGCAGAGCTTTTCCGCCAGGTCACTCAGAAGACTGGTGGTGCATTCGGTCTTTTGTTCATCCTATTCATCGCTCTTGGCCCTTGCGTGATCAGCTCACAGCTCAGCACTGGCCGAATCTTCTGGGCCTTTTCTCGTGACGGAGCTATTCCGTTCTCCAAGGTGTAAGTCAATAATGCTCCGACGTCAGATCTTCGTAACTAACTGTGGTTAAGCTGGTCCAAAGTCCACCCGAGCCTGAAAATTCCTTTCAATTCCCAACTGGCAGTCACAGCTGTCATTGCCGCTTTAGGGTGCTTGTATCTTGGCTCATCTACTGCATTCAACTCCCTTTTGGGAACAGCTGTCACCATTAATAACATTTCTTACATGTTCCCGATTCTCACCAACCTGATCACAGGCAGGAGGAATATGCATAAGGGCGTCTTTCATATGGGTGCAACCATTGGTCCTATTGTTAACACTGTCACAGTATGCTGGCTTACTTTTGCGATTATCTTTTTCTCCTTTCCCTATGTTATGCCTGTTGAGACGGCAAATATGAACTATACCTGTGTAGTTGTGGGTGGCCTAGCAATCCTGATTGGAGCGTGGTGGTTCAAGGCAGGCAATGAGTATACAGAAAGAATGATGAAGGCAAAGGAGGAGTGAGGATTATATTAAGAGTATATTTAAAAATCTATTCCTCCAATGTAGCGGGCTGCCCAGATACAATGTTATGTAGAAGTAGGATAATAAGTGCTTTATAACTCATGTTATATTATAAAGATATCTATTGCCGTGTGCAACTTCTATTAAAGTGATCAATTGAGAGTTTTGACCTGCCAGAAAGGTCGAAGTCCTTCCTGATATTATCGAGAAAGCTGTAAGGCTTAGGCACCTGCTGAAAGTCTCTAAAATGCATTAAGATGTCTATAGGGACCAAGTTACATAGTGTAGATATTAGACACTATATGTATAATTCTTCCTTGCCACTATTCTACAGAAAGCCAATATGTGGTAATTACTAATATGATAGCACGGAAGTAGGCAAGTGATTTAGATATACGCCGAGATAATAGGGATATGCCACTCTTAAGCTGAGCAACCGCATATA
Source organism: Fusarium nelsonii (assembly GCA_014898925.1). NCBI lineage: Eukaryota > Fungi > Ascomycota > Sordariomycetes > Hypocreales > Nectriaceae > Fusarium > Fusarium nelsonii. The sequence goes on from JAAVUC010000747.1 coordinate 4,288, forward strand.
GGAACGCTGATATAGTTCGAGCACTTCTTAGTTATAGGTGGTAGATTGATCTGAATCGTTTATTATACTATGGAGTTTGCGTTGTATTGAGTGATTGAAATAGGACACAAAGGCATAGTTGGAGAGCTCTTGAAATATTCCACCGTTGAACTAGATCAACACCACCGGGAGACGATCGACAGATCACCTCTTGTTTTTGGCGTTGAGAAAGGATCTGGATAGTGTCTGTTTACCGACAAATCACCATGTACCGAAGTTAGGATAGTTTCATGGTCTAAGCGTCGTTGCTAACGGCATCCTCTGCTTCACCTGCACCTGGTGGCGGAGGGCCGCCGGGACCACCACCCATTCCAAAGTCAGGGTTTGTGTGTCCACCATCCTCATATCTGAAAGCCGCGGGGGTGACCTTGTTAGTGACGGTGACGTTGACTCCATAAGCCAGCCAGCCGAAGATACCCTCAGCAACGGTGTCGCCAAGAAGAGTCCACTCAACAACTGGATCGTAGTCCTGATTGGCAGCGTCAGCCAGAATGCCGTCACGAGCGTTGGTCATGAGCTCCTGTGTGTTGGTGTTGTAGGGAGCAAGAGTCTCGACCTCATTGATCAAGTCCTGGTCGAAGTAGGTCTGTCCAATGTGGCTGCTGTAGATGTCGTTGCCCAAAGTCTTGTTCTCAAACAAAGTGGCATTTGCATGAGCCAGCAGGTGGATATGGATTGTACGGCCAGTATAGTGACCTGGGAAGAGAGTCTCAAATTGCGCCACTCCATCCTCACCGGTTGGCTGGATGCCGCGACCAAAGGTGCTATTGATGTTGGACTTGTCGTTGAAGTTTCCATTCCCCTGGTTGTTTATACCGCCGTAAACACCAGTTGAGTTACAGTGCCAGATCTCGAGATACAGGTCTGGCACAGGCTCGCAGGTGTCCACGTTGATGATTTGGTAGTCAAGGATGAGGTCAACACCCTCCTGATCGTCCTTGAGATTGCGACGAATAGACTCGCCACTAACGTCTTGCAAGTGTTAGTGCATATCTTCTTGGTGTCCGGCGACAACTCACAGTATGGGCCAATAGTCACCTCGGGGGTCAGCACGCACGAGTTCTGTCCTGCAAAGAGAGTCTCGGCAGGGGTGTTAGGCGTATAACCGAGGTCGGTTTTGTTGTGATCGGTGTTGAGCACGTCCTCAAGATCCCGCTTTTTGATGCCTCCTGGATCCACATTAGAAAGGCGAGAGTCAAGCGGTGGGTAGTCATTTCTTACGCTTCTGGCGGTGTTCCTGAATCAAAGCGGCACGACGCTTGATATTACGGTCGGTAACACCTCGAGCCTTCAGCTGCTCGGCACAGTGGCGCAGTGAGAGACGCTCGGCACTAGCTTCGAATGATCGACGCTGCTGAAGCTCATCGTGATGATCTTCACCAGGATGAGCCGCGGCCAAGGTAGCCAACGCCAGGACGATTGAAGCAGGAAAACGCATGGTAAAAGACAGAGCAGTAACAGTAATGTAAATGAAGTGGGAAGGTTGATACAACAAACCAGAGAAGCGAGAAATCCAGTTCCTTTTATGTATTTTCGGACAGATTATTACAATGGACTCGTCAATTCCCGCGGCAGCACCTAGCTTCAACCCGTCTTGGCAATGTTGCATCGATAAAAGTTCCGTTATGCATAACCTACCTTAGTTGGCAGGAGGACTGATTTCACCTGTTGATCGTCGTGAAGGTGTGATTGTCTCATCATGATGTGAGTAAATAACCCTTCCTAATTCGCTGTATGTGCGGTGGTCTATGTCAACCCTGGTTTAATCTTCGGGATGTGGGCGGACCTGGAAAACGAAGGTAGGGGAATACGCAGCTTTGAATAGACCCATATAGCTGCAGTTTCAAATAAACGGGGTATTTATAACTTATCACTTTCTTCGAGCAACGTTAATTCAAGTCATTTGTTATAATTATATATCAAGCTATTTTCCACAAACATCCCAAGTAAAGAAAACAAAAAGAGGCCTAATATATCTCCAATCCTCCTACTTATATAGATAATACCAGTACTCACATAACTCTATCTATAGAAATGCCACCTGGTATATTTATGATCTTTATACTGCGAGCTCACTGAATATACCCTGTCCCGCTCTCACGATCAACCCTGGAATTTCTGCATTCGGCTTCATGCACTGCTCATTCCCATTTCCCCTCCTTACTAAACTTGACCAGATCACCAGTCAACAGGGCATGCTGAAGAGCTCTTCCAATGTTCATGACCTGCATTCCGCCCTCGATCGGCAAAGGAACAGGCTTGTCCTTAAGAACAGCCTCGGTAAATTCATTGGCCTCCAGCGCAAACGCGTCTTGAAATCGTTGCCAATACTCAGGCTGAACCTCGTGTCGGATGCCTAGTTTATCAGCAAGCACGACATTGTTCGCCTTGGGAACCACGTTGACCGAGATCTTCCCTGTCTTGCCTGTAATCTCAGTGCACACATCGTGTCCATGGGCCTGAGTGCGAGAGCAGTAAAAGTAAGCAATCTTTCCCCCCCAGAATTCGACAACTCCAACGGCATTGTCTACATCGTTTAGGTCCTTCAACTCAGGGTGATGTTGGAGGGTCCCGGTGGCCCAACAAGCCTTGGGGGTCGGGTTCCCGAGATACCAAAGAGACAAGTCAATATCGTGAATGGCGCAGTCAACGAAGATGCCACCATTTCGAGATGCATAACGGACGAAAAATCCGGTTTCATCGAGAAGATCGCAGGTGTTGGACCGAACCATAAATGTTTCCCCGATGGCTTTGTCCTCGTAAATTTTAGAAGCTGCGTCACGGTAGGAAGCATCAAAACGACGAGAGAAACCGGCCATGACTTTGAGATGTGGATTCTTGGCCGCTGCATCGACTACCGTCTGTGCCTATCAATCACGGTCAGAAATCGCTGGCAATGTGTTGGAATCTTCATACTTCAGCCATGTCAGTGCTCAGAGGCTTTTCGCAAAGAACATGCAACCCCTTGTCAATCGCTGCCAGGGATTGACTCGAGTGAACATCGGTGCTGGTGGAAACCCACACGGCTTGGAGATCCGAATGGTTGAGCATCTCTTCGTAGTTATCATATACGGCAATTCCGAAATCCTTGTAGTCTTGGTTTTCTGTGGCCCATTTGACTTCATGATCGAGCGAACTGCATACAGCGACTACTCGAGCACGGGGGACTCGGTAGAGAAGAGTGTGGACATGACGCTTGCCCTTGAGAATAGTCAGATAGCTTTCTGGAAGTGCTTTCACAGGAGAGTGCTCACCATACGTCCAAGGCCTACAACGGCGATGTTGAGAGTTTGAGACATTTCGACGAATAAATGGAGGGATTAATGTATGGGATTAGAGTGTATTGAACAGGAAACTGATGGGCAAAAATTGAAGTGAATCACTGCTTTCTTATACTCACCTTGCTTCCATTCTTGCCAGTCTTATGACGCTGTCTGCGGATTATCTCCGAACATCGCGACTTCCAACATACGTTGTGATCAAAGATTTCAATCATGACAGTTACTGAATCGGGTAATTTGCAGCGAACACAATGGCGAATATTACTGTTTGGAGTAGTATTACGGAGAAACAAGCTAGATTCGGAGCTTTCGTTAAGATGCGCTAGCCTATCATAGTAGGAGCTCGCGACATCGGGCAAAACTACCGAGTCAAGCTTTTATATTCATTATCTATAGAGATTGTGAAAACGATTTGCTATGCTAGCTATCTTCCTAATCAACCAGGCCAGGCGTTTACAGCCATCGTTTGTTTCTATTTACGAATCCTTTTGTAAAACTTTCCAGATTAGACCAAAGAGGCAACTATACATAACCCTCCTGAACTGTTTAGGTATTTCTGCATCAGCGTATGACTTAGAGTCTATAGGAATCTTTTCAATGCTTTTGGCAACGGCCATGCCTGACAATTCTTGAACATCTTCACAGTTCTCTTTAATGCTTCTCTTTCCCAAGGATCAGTAAAATAGCTACCATACATCTGTATAGCCAAAGCCGCGTTTACAAGGGCAGGTTGGGTGTCCGGGTGTTGTACTGCCGTACCACATACTTCGAGAACCAGATTTCGTACGTCTCCTTCAGACTTGCGATATGCGGCGCGCACATCCTCTGCTCGTCTGGTTTATGTCAGCGATTATCCAAAAGATGAAAAGGTATGCTTACGAGAGCAGGGGCGACTCTGCTATCAAAATCATCTTGGCGATCATAAAATGCTGCATGCCGGTGAGGGCAATTGGTGAGGCAAACCACATGGTCGGGAACACCTCGCCGGAGATCTTGTCTGGAGGTCGGTATAAGATAGGCGCGAAACGTGCAGCAACGAATTCGTCAAGATATTCTTCCTGCTCTTTGAGATTTTCTACCAAGATAAATTAGTGGCTTTTCCGTGTTTGTTTCATTAATGTTCTGTACTTACGCCATCTAGTTTCGGACTTGTCACCGAATAACCACTTGGTGACCTGATTTGTATGCGAAACAAGCTTATTCGCAGGCGATATATCAACCCATTCCGCAGGTGGCTCCACAATCTGTGGTGGATATCCTTTCAGTAATGCATAGTAAACTTCTTGCCTTAACGCAATCCAATACGAAGCGTTAAGTAACTCTCTCCGATGGCTTAGATCGTCCGCCGTCAAACTCCTCAACACAGCATTTAAGATAGCTAGAAAATTAACTCCCTCATCTAGTTCCGTCCCAGCATCAGTATCCTGGTCGTCCAGCTCTTCAAAGTGACGCAGTATGACAGCTGTTGTAACAATAAGTTCTCGGATTTCACCATCTTGAGTAGTATGGAAATCCTTCAGCACGGGAATACATTTTAGCATGTATTCAACGGCTGAACCAGGTGTCAGGTTTGGTAAAGGCTGACCGCGGTAGATGATTCCTCGAGGGGTTTTGTATTTTTCCAGGCGGCAGAGGTGGCGGCACGACATTGCAAGGATGGCGTTAAGAAGAGGAGGGTAACGACGGGCTCTTTCTGGGACGACAAGTTGGTAACGTCGTTGGGGGTCAACCAAGTCGAACTAAGAATATCAGCGACGTTACACGAGAGACCTCTGTGACTATATACCCAAGGTGATAGATCTTCGATGAAGTAGCGTAAGAGACAGGCTTCCTGAACGCCCTCTGGTGGTAAATCCCTCCTTTGTGGTGGTTCAAGAGTGTGTAGCAAACCTCCCCATGAAGGACCTCGTTGAGAAAGTGTCAGACTATCTCCAAGACTTTGAAGTTCGAACGACGAGAGGGATGGAATTGGATGGTGACCATATGGCGAGTGTACGGGAGCCGAGATCGAATTGATATCTGCGGCTATTGTACCATGCACGGCGATGCTGGAAGGATTGCCTCTCGCGTCATTGACAATAGTGTCTGTCGTGCTAGTCGATGCTGAAGGCGACGCCGTAGGGGTCTCATCAACCACAGCGATCTTCTGCGTGGTCCTTCGTGGCCCGGTTTGGAGACGAACTGTTTACAAAATTAAGGAACTCATTCGTTTATGGAACAAGATACTTACACTCCCTAGCACTGCTGTTCACCCAACTCTGGGTCCCAGAAAACTGGGCATCATACTTGGCGGACGACCCATGCCTGAAGGGACGACTGCGTGAACGGACACATTCTAACCCTTTACTTTGACATCGATGGCATTTATCTGCGTTTTGATCACCTAGAAGCGACGATTAGTCACCAGCTTCTCTGTGTCAGGAGGATTCGGTCTCGAACATTTGAGATGCTTTCCTACCGTAGTGGATTGTTGTTAGCGAGATACGTTGTCATCATAGCGAATTCCCCCACCTTTGCACTCTAAACATGGTTTCCTCGCTATAGGCATGCTACAGCTTAAATCGTGTCGCCAGTACTAAAACAATAGCGGATGAAGGGAGTAGGAGTCGATAATATCTGAAGCGGGGTTGATGATGCAATCGGCGGAATTTTCCCAAAATAGTCATTATCCCCAAATCGCCTAGTTCATCCTCGGCACTTCCAGCATCTGGAATAAAGAATAAAATAACATACATCCCCGCGCCGCTAAGGAAGAAGTTTATTCTTACAGCTTCGAGAGTTGAGCAGTACTACTGAATACTACTACCAGGACCGACTAATTATTTCTACAATCTTCCCTTGCTATATCCGTTTCAACATTTATCGCTCAAGAACAAATAGAAGAAGACGGTAGGGACGCAAAAGCGTTGTATTGCGAACAGTCCCAGAGAGCCTGGTGGCAAAGTTGAAAACTATGTTTATATCTATGATATGACGGGCCTTTACTATTGATTCAGTTGGTAATTTGTACTCCTGAGGATAGTACATCTCAGTTTATGACAATTGAATCCACAACTAGAATGCACACTGGAATCGCAAAGATAACCATCAACTCCATCAACAGGCAACACTATTACTCCGATTCCCGTTGACTGTTACTAATGATGCTCGTTGTATGAGCGAATAAGCTCTCTCGGTTTACCCGCAAAACCAACAGAGAGCGGTGTAAGATGTCTTATCAGTGCACACAGTAGACTAAACGATGGAAAAGTCTTGGCTCTCCCCGCATCTGTAAACCACAGCCAGCCAACAGAAATAGTGTCCCAACGCCAACAGGAACATAGGCGGGTGTACCTGCACCCGGAACGCCCAGGGCGTACCTTTACCTTGATATAGCAGGTCAGATGACGACAGGCGGAATTCTGTCCTAAATAGGCATCTCAAAAAGTTCCTGGTGGGTCGCGTGATAAGCTTGAAGTTAAAGTGGTAGATGATCGGCGATAAAGCTTGGCGTAGCCTTGGCCTTTATTCGCCGAGATGGAGTAAGGGACACTCATAAAGCATGACTGGTGGCCTTTTGTCCGTGCCCCTTAACTAGATTGTCTATCCATGTGGCTATGCATCTTGGTTGTTGGCTATATCAACCGAGGGTTACAGTAGTTCTGGGGAACCATGCTTTTATCACTAACTCTAAATAGATATGAGATACAACGTTTATTGTGTTGTCAATGCCCGGCATCTCAATGGTCGACGGCGCCACACGTTTAATCTCCGCTCGTCCCTATCAGCACCCACGGTAGTATATCGGTGTCCATTGTATTAACTTAACTTGGGTAAGGCTGAGGACCTTATCGTATACCTCTCTGAGTTGTATAAGCTGCCAAGCAAAAAGCCCAAGAACAAAAGATCCAGCTTCCAATCCTGGGAGGGATTGTCGTAGGTTCGTGAACTTTTGTCAGATCGGATCAACATCAATCCAACCCAAGATCTTGGGTATAAAGACTTCGATGTACCCTTCCAGCCTTGCGATGTTGGCTCTGTAGTTTCTCGCTCATCCTTTCGTTGAAACCTCCTAGCACTCTCTACCAGTCAACATGAAGGCCAGTCTCGCTTCCGTCCTCCTCGCCACCTTGGCTGGCACTGCTGTCGCACAGAACCCGCAGAAGATCAACACAGCCAAGTTCGATGAGGGTTACCTGCGTGCCGCTAATGCTCCCCACGCCATTGGCATGGGACAGCTTCGTCAGCGAAAGATGGCACTCCATGAGAGCCAGGCCGCTGCTGGTGTCTTCGACAAGGATCGCTACAAGACGCTCAGCTCTGGCACGTCTTGCTCTAACGGTAAAGCGGGCGAGTACTCCTGCAACAATATCGACCTCAAGGGCTTCCTTCGTCACCAGGATACCGGCAGCCGAACCCGCGTCGGTAACGATATCTGGGGTACGTTGAATAACTACAGTAATGCATCCAGCCTATACTAATCTATATTATCAGGCTGGACACACTCTAGTGGTCGTGAGTTTGCCCTTCTGGGACAGACAGACGGCACTGCCTTTGTAGAGGTTCACTCTGACGGTAGCCTCACCTATGTTGGTCGTCTCCCCACACAGACTGTTGCTTCTTCATGGCGTGACATCAAGGTCATTGGCAACCACGCCTACATTGGCTCTGAGGCAGCTGGTCACGGTCTTCAGATCTTTGACCTGACCAAGCTCCTCAACGTTGATAAGAAGAACCCCCCTACCTTCAGCGTTAGCCGCGACTTGACGGCTCACTTCAGCGGTTTCGGTAACAGCCACAACATTGTTGCCAATGAGGACACCGCCCTTATCGCTGCTGTCGGTACTGCCTATGACCTCAAGTGCCGCGCCGGTCTCTGGATGATTGATGTCTCCAACCCTAATCGACCTCAGGATGCTGGCTGCGTGTCTTCGGACGGTTATGTCCACGACGCCCAGTGTGTTATCTACAAGGGTCCCCAGAAGGGCTACCAGGGTCGTGAGATCTGCTTCAACTACAACGAGGATGCCCTCACCATTGTTGACATTTCTCGCCGCACCATGCCTCGCCAACTGTCGCGCACTACATACAACGGCGCCACCTACACTCATCAAGGTTGGTTGACTGAGGACCACAAGTACCTCCTTCTCGACGACGAGCTAGATGAGCAAGAAAAGACTGGTCCTGCCGCTGACCAGCACACCACGACATACATTGTCGATATCCAGGACCTTCAGTACCCCGTCTTCCGCGGTGTCTACAAGAGCCCTGTTCGCTCCATCGACCACAACCAGTACATCGTTGGCGGTGTCTCATACCAGGCTAACTACGGATCTGGTCTTCGCATGGTCAACGTCAGCTCTATCAACCAAGACGACACTGGCGCTAAGTTCGAGGAGATTGGTTTCTTCGACGTCCACCCCGAGGATGACGAAGTTGGTGGAGAGGCAGAATTCTTCGGCGCTTGGTCTGTTTACCCTTACTTCCAAAGTGGAAACATTGTTGTCAGCTCTATCGAGCGCGGTATCTTCTCGCTCAAGTACACTGGTTAGTTTCATAGCAGCCACCTGTATTAGTTTCGAAGCAACCAGTTTGCAAGTTTAGTAGCAACTAGTTTGCGAAAGACGATTAGTATTTAAGTGTATATATTTAAAAGACAAGAACATTACGATTATATCATGCCCACCTATCATTGATTGTTGACCATAGATTCTTAAAGGATATCTCAAAAGACATGGTTTAGAAGTACTTGATAAGTTCAATTCTTTGTGCCAGCAATCCCTGATCCGTTTCCACTTACTGCTATGAAAGCACTCTACCTAGGGTCTCTTCATCATCAAAACTGTGGTGAGATCTTACTTTCTTTGGGTTTGAATCGAGGCTGGCCCCTTGGTAATAGTCGTGCTGTTCGGTTATGTACTATTCACCTATTCAAGGGTGCTGAGGGTATAGCTAGATCGTTAATATCTTAAGTACGGAAACAAATTATATAAAGCCTATAAATGTATAGAAAGCCTTTAGCTTTATGCTTGTTATTATAATCTGTTTCATATCATTATTTTATATATTATAGACTTTGAGTTATTATATTATCTTAAAATATTATTTGTACATAAGATTTAATTAAGAAAAGGACCAAGAGCAGGGCATGCGATTAAGGCAGTTTGTCAGTGTAATAATTAGATAAGACTGACCAGTGCAGAGTTGTTAACAATATATATAGAAATAACTTGTGGTTCTTTAGGCCCTGCACGACTGTGTTGAGATCAGACACTTGTCGCGCTCACTTCGCTGCTTTGAAGGTCCCTAAAGTATCAGCTCGTATTCCATCATCGTTTTATAATTGCTAGAATCCATAGCTTGTATGAGATACGCTTCAGTATCATTAATCTTTTCCCATACACCATGGAAAAGACTTTCTTCCCCAATTTCTACAGCGTCCAAACCTTCCGGTGTTCCCTTCGGAGCGAACGGTGCGTACCCTACCAACCCAGGCCCAGTCTATTTATAGTCCTTGAAAAGAGTCTCCATCAATAAACCGCTTCCACTCTTTCGGTACACCCTGCCCGCTGTTAGTGTACTTCCTGCCGTCTGCGACGATTGTGCAAATGCCTACTGTAAAGACCTTTTGAACCTTGTCGTGATTGATGTGCGTCACATGAATCGGGTTCTCTGGTGCACTGATCATTGATTTCTTCCTTCTCCTGGCGAACCGGCCAAGAAGTCGGAGTTTGTTCTCGATATCAGCGTCACCGGGGGCCTGTGCATACTTTTCTGTTGCTGATGACAATTGTTCGGTACCTGGTTGACCACTGTCCGAGAAAAGTAAAGCTCCTTCGTCGCCAAAAATATAAAGATCGCTGTTACTCAGATCGCTAGGGTAAACCGGGAGAGCGTAGAAGGAGATGTTCGAGATCTGTGAGAGGCTGAGATGGGAGAACAAGGATAATGCAGTCGTATATAATCCAGTACTTGCAAGTGATGCCATGGACTTTCGATCGATAACAGCGCGACCATATACGCGAGATGCTTGAAGGTCCTGCTCAAAGGTGAACTTTATAGCCGAAGCTTGTGTGTCGATGAATGAAACGGCTCTCGAGTTACTCTGTGGTCGGACAGTGGAGGTTTCCTCTTGTGTGGACGCAGCTATAATCGACCCTTCCCGTTCAAGGCCTTTAATTCGTCGTGCAAGATCTTGGTTACTGTTCACCAACTCTTGGATGACGCTGCAAAGTCGACGATTCGTCAACTCTGCTTCTTTCATAGTTTCGCTGTAGTCGGAGTTTAGCATGGTGTATTTCTTCGATTGAACAAGACTAACCAGTGTAAGATTGTTAATAATAGGTTCAGGGAGAGCTTGTGGTTCTGCAGACGCTGCACAACTGTGTTGATGTTGGACACCTGTCGTGTCCACTTGACTTTGTCAAAGGTCCCTAGGTCTGGGCTCAGGTTCAGGTTATCAAGAATGGCTTGAAGGTCAGAGTACGTCATGACGCATCCAGTCAACGCGGTAAGGACATTTTCTAGAAGGATCAACGCGCCTCTCTCTTCAGGCGCCTGCGCGTTCCCGCAGACATATGACTGCAAGGCATTAAGGGCTGCTGTAATATCAGCTATTTCTGCAATAACCTGTTGCGCAAGCTTAGGCGCATCCTTGACGTTATTTGTAAAAGACCATAAAATCGATGTGATTTTGGCCCCAGCGCTTAGAAGTCCGACAGCTGATGCAGCAACAGATAATGGATCCATCTTTGATGAGGCAGGGATAGTTGATGACGAAGAAGAAGAGAACCAAAGAAATTGAGGGGCAGGTGGACTCCCAGGTTACTGCTGACAGCTTTAGAAAGCGGCTGAAGCAGAGCCTCGACCAGGCTCTCAAGGCATATTCCGATCACCCCGCATGACAAGGCGCCTGCATAAAGAGGGCTGCGCTGCGGCTGAGTATGACCCAGCCCGGCGACAAACAAGATTAGCCGCCAATGTTTTCTGTGATAGTTTTCGAGCATATAGCAGACGGAGATTGGAAAGTATTTTGCCTCGTCAAGCAAGTGTAGGCTGGACTCTTGAGCAAAGACCCTTGTCTGAGATTCTTTGCAACATGACTTGCCAAGAGTGGTTCTTGCCATGTACAGCCAACAATAAGGCGAGGTCAGCCTCTAAAGATGTAAGATCATGGAGAAGGCCATCGCCCCATTATTAGGGATATAGTTATATAATAGTTGTAGTTCTTAGGGGATAAATTAATGTATATTAAGTTTTTATTGGCAGATATATAAGGTGGATCAGCTTTTGTTCGATATAATTCACCTTTCTATATCGACCAGTAAATTCGTTATAGCTGTAAGCAGTTGAGTAGAGCTACGGAACCAATCAGCTAGTTAGTATCTGATCATTCATTGAAACTAGTTCACATGCCTTTAGAACCTCGAAGACATAAATCCAGTTTGAAGTACTCTTTAACATTACTAAAAATAACAATGGGTATTATACGTATTAAATCTAATCATCATCATGCCGAACCGAGAGCAAACCTACTCAGCAGCGTTGCTCGCGCACGACCAGGGGTCCTTGCTACCTCCCTCGGCAATAGCCTCGATAGAAGCCCACAGTCCTAGGACACAGATAAGGAAACCGGTCAGGAACAGAAGAACATTGGCCAGGAAGCGGCAGGTCTGCTTCCCATCCTTGAACCAGTTACCGTAGTGCATCCAGAGCCAGAAGATACCGGGAAGACCGTAAGAGAACCAACTAGCGAATAGAGCGCAGATAAGACCCAGAAGGTTGTTGAAAACGGGGATGGACTCGGCAATGACCATGGAAAGAGCCCAAATGCCGAAAGTGATACCGAACCAGGCGAGGGTAGAAACCTTTGTACGACGGATCATATGCTTGGTGTTGCGGAAGACTCGCTGGAAGATATAGGCTGAGGCGACGTGGCCGTAGATGACACCAGCAATGACGATGGTGGGGATGGCAATACCCCAGATGACCTTTCGCATAGTGGCGGAGCCAGCAGCAGAGAGAGCGGGAGATGGAACATCGGGACCGACGAAGACGTAGATGACGATAGCGGCGAGAAGGTAGAGAGTGGTGTCGACGATCTGGAGGAAAGCCAGAGCCTTGGGCCAGTCCTTGGGCTCCTTGAACTCGTTGATGACAGTGAAGAAGCAAGAGTGACTGGAGAAAGAAATGGCAATGTTGGTAACAGCGAGGAAAGCACCGGTGAAACCAAGCTCGCGAGCAATCTCGATGCTTGCGGAGCCAATGGGTCGCTCATGTGCGACATCGCCGACAGTGATGAGAACAGCGACAGTGATGGAAATGCAAGAAGCCATAGACATGTAACTGGTGTACTTCAGAGTACGAGGAAGGTTGAGAACCCAGAAGATGGCCAATCCGACAACAGCCCAGACAATGGTGCAGGTGGAGCTGTTGGTGAGAGTGTTGAGGCAGATGGTCCATGTAAGCAGATGGCTGCCCATAACGAAGACCTGGAAAATAACCTGCGCCCATCCGAACACTTCTTGGAAGACACGACCCATTCCGATGGACTTTCCGATGACTTCGACGGCGTCACCGAAGTTTTGAACGAAGGGATATTGTTCGCGGAATTCGGCGAGAACGAGACCAGAGTATGTTGAGAGGAAGCCCATGATCAGAATGAGGATGATTCCGGGGACGAGACCGACGGCAGCGAGGACGGAGGGAAGAGAGAGGATACCGAGAGAGACGGTTTCGGCTATGAGGACGATACCACCTTGCCTATAATTAATCAGTCAGCGATGCGCATGAATTGCGATTGGGAGTCAAACATACCACCATGTCAAAGTCTTGTAGTCAATGAGTTCCGCCTCTTCACCAGCCATAACAGCGTCTTCGTTCTTATGCGCAGGGGCAAAGGCAGGAGGACTGTCGCTGATGCCCTTTTCCTGGTCAACAGGTTGCGCCGAAGCGCGATTGACCTCGTCGTGGCTCATTGTATGGTTAGTTGTTGAAGAGAATACCGCGTGTCGAAAAGAAAGTGAGTTGTAGAAAAAAAACACCCGGTAGAGTGAGAGTGGTAAAAGCCAATTGAGACGACAAAAGATCAAAGAGGGCAGCAAGTGACTTTTAAATAAGAAAACAGACAATACTTGGGGCAAAAAACAATTTGGCCGACAACGCAATGAAGAAAAGTTACTCTAGTTCCGAGTCAAGCTTGTGTCGGCCCACAGAGACGAGAGACGGGCAAGGCCGATGGGCGCATCGCGCACCGAACTCGGTCAATTGAAGCTATTTTATTACTACGCAGCCTCTAGACCAGGTACAGTAGTAACAGTGCAGTTCTCTCCCCATAGAATTCTGTTAGAAACGTGGGTAATCAGGGTCGAACGGTCTTTGGATCAGGCGAGATCGGACAGATATGCAAACAAAGCAGTGGCCAGATCTCGGAGAGCTTCAATTGAATTTGCAAACTTTTACGTGATAAGTTCCACTATGGACTGGGAGATGAAGGTCCTTGGAATCCACAGTCTTTTGCTCCAGACTCTGTCTCTCCACAGAGGAGAAAGGGTTTCCCCAGATGTGATAACTGGTCAATTACGATACTTGACTTACCATCAATGAAGATATTATGATGAAAGAATCATTGGAAAGAGCCTCAATTGAGCCGCGCTTGGCGACGTCAGAAAATTTTCAGCCTCTTCGCCTCTGCCGAAAAATCTTTTCTAGAACCATGCAAAAGGATTTCTAGCGTGGCGAGGTTAGTCCGTTTATGGAATGACTCAGGGCGCCGATCACGGTCCGACAGTTTGTGAGAGAGAAAGTCTGGGCTCTTTAACGTGTGATTGAGTGGAGCGCATTGGGAGCTTCTCTCCGGGGGAACTAGAACAACTCCAGAGCCGGAAGTGGATTATTAATGGGGACAGTCTGGCCTTGAGAATCGGCAGTCCAGAACGATATTACTGGATCCAGAGTCTGTGCAGCGGATCGACGTGAGATGGGGACAACGGGAGGGAGAGGCGATGACGGGAATTGAGGAGCGGCGGCTTCTCTCTTTATATCCTGTGAGTAGCTGACCAAGCCACCTTCTGTCACTTATATCTCAGCGGAGTCTTTGTGCGTTGCCGAGGATCTTGGCTACGATGGAGAAGCTAAACGCGGCTCATTGGACAACACTGTCTTACTGGCTCATATACGTACATTCCAGCATTCCCCGGAACTAGATGACGGCCGTTCCATCAATGGCTGTTTGCATTACGTTATCTAGATCTTGCTCCGTCGTGGTCCAGACTTGCGTTGTGGTCATAGCAAACAACCTGGAGTAACAAAGATTTTGTTAAAATGCAGTAGAATATGCTGGGTCTGGATAGGCTGTTATTTTCTTTCATATATCATATTATTGCAGGTGCATATAATCAACGCATGTATTATTTATTCCTTGTCAAGTTTCAGACAACTATCCATCTGTGCAGATTCCAGGTCGTCTTCACGTCCAAACCTCAACCAGATTCAGTGCTAAACCCTGGCAAAAAGTCCATAGTTAAACATCACAACTAGAGGCCATGATCGTCGTCGTCGGTAGGCACACAGCAAGTCCAACACGGATCATCATCCGTTCCCTACGCACTGTCAGTAGATATTGAATCATGTAACCACCGGCTACGGGCACATACAATAGGTTTAGGGTACTGTGTCATCACCCAAATTAGCAAAATCTAACGAACAAGCGAAACGAGTAAAACTTTATCTTAACTTGTCATCATTTCAGGGCAGTCGGGAGCTTCAATGAAACATACATCCCAGCATTCACGAGGCGACTTTAAATGCATGACTTCGCGAGGCTTTAGAATCAGTGGACACTTTTGCCTAGTCTCAAAACTGGAATAATAAATGATTAGTGCCTGTTGGACAAAACAGTTTCTGGGTGCACTATACACGAATTTGCCTCCCTTGGAATGCTTGGCCTTGCTCTTGGACGGATGATTTGCGGCGATGCCCTGACCAAGGAGAATGGCGGACACGAGAGACAACTTCATTATGTGAAAGTAAGATGGTAACTGACTGGCAATGGGTTTTGACTGTTGTTGATTGAGACAATAGCAGGTTATGAGAAAAGGCCGGGAGAGTCTGACACTTTATAAGTTCTTGCCCCGCTCCAGCAACATCTGTCAACCACGGCAGTTATTAACGCTGGGTACATATGAGGAGGCCAGAGGTGTCGCACGCTGAAACCTATGTTCCAACAACCAATTCTGTTTTGGTACACGGCTTGTACCTAGATTTCTTGATTGGGTGTTCGCAGTAACCCCCCATGATGTGCTTCTTCCGCGCGGGATGTACCTGTCCTATGGACGGGAAGCAGCTTGAGAGTTAGGGAGTAAGACAGGGAATTATCACTGGCAATGGCTCTTTGGCGCTACCTCCGTTGGCCTACTTAGTCCTCCGAAGTTTAGACCGGCAAGGTGTAAGATCCGTGCGACCGTTGGAATTGGTCCTGCGAGAAAAGGTGTATCTAACTTCACCGTGCCCATTTAGACGTCCCAACTGCGAGACATATTATCGATATCGAATCATAATAGACCACTTCGTTGGTTGCCATATGCCTCCAAATAGAATATTTCAGCATTTAAATATAGCTGAGTAAGGAGCGTGAGGTCCTCCCTTCGGAGAGATATCATCGATAGAATTCAAATTTAACGAGTGTTCAATTCTATTCCCTACAGGCTTATTGTCAGACAGTAAGATGCTTTAGTACAAGTTCGGAAACGAGACAGCTGTGTCGGCAGGACTATTAATTAGAACAACCGAAGCAAGCCGAGATCTTTAAGGAAAATGCATTGGACACGTTCTTCGGATTTCTGCTTCCGTAGACCATGGGTATGTTGGGATGTACATGACGTGTGTCAGAGAAAGGCCCAAGTAAGATATCTAGGGCTGAAGGCAGCCTTACAGGGCATGTTCCAACTATTATCTCTAACCCCACACCAGGTAAATGAACGTGGATAACCATCTGACTCTCGTGATAGAGTGTCTCGAAATCTTGGCGCATCATTAGAAAATGAGGCGGCGATAGGTAGTGAAGCTGGTGTCTGGACCACCCGCTCAGGAACGGTTGAGACATCAATGGTGCCATTCACGGTCGCAGGGCTGTTCTGTAAGAGAGCTACACAGGCTCCTCGGTTTGAATTGTCGGGAGCGTAGATCCCTAGATTGAAATGTTTGTTGTGCAGTTGTTAAGGATTCAGTTGTAAACAAAATCCACTTTCTTAACGCTTGTTTGCCAAAAGTGAGACACGGGACTTTTTAAGGGTATGGATTGAATGCAGGATATCTAGGTATATTGATACAGGACGGCTAGGCCTTCATACCAAATAGTCCGAACGGACCAAGCCTCAGCCAGCCACATATAGCAATATTTGCTGTATGTGCCGTGCCCTCCCTGCTTTTAGAGAAGAAATTGTTTTCACCTCATACCTTCCAGCTTATGATTGGTTTGATAAAGACTACGTAGCGACTTAATAAGACAGATTCGGACCGATAGGTAAACACTTTGGATTATCCTATGAGCTATCTGAAAATAAGCAGCATCTAGTACGATATCAATTATCCCTTGATTATCATGTATTCATGTCGTATCTCACATACAAATAGGATAAAAACTATAAATGGCAGTAACATGTTCACACAACTCCTTTCGGCCATTCAACGTTTTATCATTCTGTTTCCTTTACTCGCTTCCCATTACGGCAATAAAACAATTTTCCCCTTTACCAAGTCGCGCCAAGTAGGGCTTTTATAGTCCAAATACCTTTTGCCTACATCTCCATAATGCTTATCAACAGAAGCATCCTTGCTGTCGCGTTCACTAGTTTTGCTCAGGCAATAAGTCACGCAGACCAGCCCTATTTTCCCGCAAACTGCAAAGCACCCAGCGTCACTCCTGAGATTCGTGACCTACCAGGACTGTATGTGTTTGGAAACATGATTTATATATGTGTGACAGTTGGAGAGACCTGTAAATCCTCCAGGGACTGCACAATTCCCCAGGCTTCTGAGTGCCACAAGGATAGAACGGATCGGAAGAGCATCGTCCCTGGGCATGCGTCATGCATCGATGGGTTCTGCCGCATCATCTCCGACAAGAAAGAATCCCCTTGCGACTGTCTCGCTGGCTATGACATCAAGGACTTCGATCGCGACCTGAGTTGTATCGACGGGAGATGCAAGGCTGCTGAATGCGCACCATGTGGCGAGTTTCCTAATAATCGCGCGTGCTGCGCCCCTGGAGTGAAAGGTCCTGATGGTAAATGTTTTTGTGGTACCGGTGCAGGAGAGGGATGTGCCACACAGCCTCAAAAGTGCTACTCGGGGGATTCCGATGATACATGCTGTGGTAAAGGGATAGACAACGAGGGCAAGTGCTGTGCTGAGGGCACATGCAATGGTCAGTGCTTGCATCAGCCAAAATACGTCTAATACTTTCCTCGAACATGGATGCCTGGGAAGATGCATGGTTCGCTAATCAGAATTCGACATCAAGTCGGCTTACAATTATGGTACAAGCTATGATATTTTACACTCGGTGCTAAGCTTGAGGCAAGAAGGGGTTTTCCGCCGTGTTGAAGTTTTCCCTACTAGCCAAATATATTGATGTGGCCTAAACCTCTGACTAAGACAACAGATAATGATTAAAAGCATGGATAATGATGCATTACTCACTCGGCTTAAAGCAGGCTGCGACTGCCTGACATAAATTAATCAGCCATGCGATTCCACTTCTACCACATATTGACGGGCATATGAACATAACCTCGGCGCCCTGATAGAAATTACTTATCGGAGGATTTCATATAGGATTCGATGGTCACAGTTGGAGCGACGCCCTGCTTACTTGCCCACACGCTTTTCATATCCCTAAGCTGACAAAGCCCGCAACATTAGCGGACTACATTTGCTATCATGAATAGCTATCATGAATATACTACCGTCAATAGATCGAATGTCTGGAAATAAACTCCTCGTTCGCGACTTTTCGTGATCCAGCTTGCAATTACCATGCTTTAGATAGGTTGTGTGCAGGATTCATACGACCATCGTCGGTCTTATGATTACGATGTCACATAAGTTCGCCTCGTACAGAGTCATGCAACGGCATACTTGTGAAAGTCTGAGATACAGTAACAAAGTCACGTCAGCACTAAAGACAGCAACTTCACTCCCCAGCACATTTGATGAGGGTATTTCACAGTTATATATATTGGTAGGTAAGGACTGTCCGATTCTTTCTATTGCCATCCAGTAGCACTCTGTTCAGAATAGAGTCCAAAACGTTCCCACATCAGAGATACCGTTGATTTGCGGGTACGGCGAGTATCTGACTTTAGCTCCTCGTTTAAAGGTATTCGTCCTCGCCAGTAGACTTGCAGCAAGTCCAGCATGGGTAGTCGTCATCTCCCTATCAGTCACAGTCAGTAAAGCTATCAGATTATATCTTTCACAGTAGGTTCGTACAAATTTCTTGGAGTTCTATATTTAAATCAAAATTAGTAAGAATCCACAATCAGATGGGAAAGTGTTTTGTTTCGACTTACCCAGCCCTCGGGGCACTTTGGCTCCTCTGGCCAACAGACCTTGAGGCAAACATCATACAAGTTGGTGTTCACAACACCGTTTGGCTTGGTAGTCATGCCAGGGCTACGAGTGACTGAGGAGCCCTGGGAGACCTGAATGCGAAGACTGAAATAATTGTTAGTGATGGCTTGAGTCGAGTATGATAGGAGGCATACGTGATCTCTTCTCCGTTGGCCCGCGCGGCCTTGACGTTGGACCATGGCATGGCAGCGATACCCTGGACAAGGAGGACGGTAGAAACAATGGAGAACTTCATATTGGATGAGAGTTGATAGTAGTTTAAAACTAGCTGTTGCTGATGATAGTAAGGATGAGGATGAGGATGATGGCCTGTTCCAATGACGGCGGGACTCGGGAGTCTTTATAGAAATTTTGGACCTTTTCAACCCTTGTGACAAGTACAAGGAGCTCAATAACCGTACCACTACAGTCGTATACCCCAGAAGTCTCTGACATTCCAAGAGGTATCACAAACGGATAGTTGAGCTCGAGTGGCTGCACTGTGCTGCATCATCTCTTCCACTTTGTGACTGTATCACACTGTCCTGTGCAAGTCAAACATGCAGGCGAGATCGACATCCTGCAGAGTTGGAAACCTGGCTTACAAGCTGTGATGAGACATGCATATATATTTGCCGGTGGCGAAGGATGAGGGGATCATGAACGACGGTCTACGTTGACCTCACACTTCATTCCGATTCCCCTCCATTTCTCCTCCTTAATGTTCTGAGCTCTCAAAGGTTCTGGACCAAATAAGAAATGGTTTATGGGGCAGTATCTACGGCCCAACCAATAGCTAAACTCTACCGAGCTCCGGACTCTTACCAATCTATTTGCCGCATCACCATTATGTCTAAACAGTGGTTCGCAAATTCCCTACTCCCGTCTATATAGTGCTATGCAGGTTAATGTTACACGTAACCATACTATACCCGTCAGCTGCGCGACGGCCCGCCAGTGATCTTCCGGACATTTCATGGAACACATCTCAGCACCAACCATTCGAACCTATTTGCATAAACAATGTCATTAGCTGGCCTCAGACATGTCAGCCTTGGATTCGCAGGCGTGAAACTTCGGTCCTTTATGTCTAAGGGATGAATTCCGATGCAAAGTTGAGAGACACGGCAATTCTGAGGCGCGGGACAGAAGCATGTCTCATTGTCCCGCAGAAGAGGAACAAATCACCACTCAATGGGTACCCACGGTGTCAGCAATCTGATTACGATGTTGTCAGAAACCGAGACATGCATAAGTACATACAAACTACCTTGGCACAACTCGAAAGCCCTCCGGAGATAAGCTCCTCGTACGTAACCTCTCACTCTCCATCCTCTTAGCCGTAGCTTTCACTTTGTTACCTGTCTCAGGGTCCCAAACCCAGCCTTCCTTGAGCCACATCCAGCGAAGAAATGCCCTGAGTTCCTTGTCCAGCGGCACGACTCTTTTCCACTCTGGCTCAAAGCCTTGTCCTGCTTGGTCTCCATACCAATCTTTTGCCAGCCCTCTTAACATGTCGCGATGGAAGATGCGATAGCTGTCAATGGCATACGGTCCAAGAGATGGCAGGTGCGCCACTTCCCAACCCTCTCTCTGATCATCCTCATCCAAAACCTCATCCTTGCCTACATCACTTCCATCGCCCTTCATCGGGTAGTGCAGTTTCCTATATCGCTTATTCTTGCATGGCGGCTTCTCAAGCCATGTCTTGGCGAATGCGATGAACCGTGCCGCTCTGGAATTATACAGACCGATCGGCCGGATAAGATCGGCAAGGTCTGAGAAAGATGCTTCTGCAAGGTGACTTGGCGTTGGGTATTTCTCGATGAGTTTGTTAAAGACGGGGCGTGCTTGGCTGCCACGTGTGCGGTTCCAGAGAACTGTGGCGACGAGCAACGCGTAGAGATTCGTGGAGAGGGATTCCTGGATGAGGCCGAATTTTTGGGCTCGTACTGGGGGTATTCGTGATGCTGAGACGACTATCCCTGGGATCTTCCGAGGGGACTTCTTTTGTTTTTTGAATTTGACGATTACTTTAGAGTCGTTCTCCGGGCTGTTAGGCTCTTTCTTGACTTCCTTCTTGACCATTGATCTTGTAATGCGACGCTTGGTTGATATAACACTGGCAGGCTTCTCGTCTGCCATGGTCAAAAACTATCAATTGATAACACTCAACTCAATTGATAGGTGGTCACTTTTCCATGGGAAACTCTTTCCATTATTCAGTCGCGACGTTCCGAGACACGATATGGTCCTGTTAATTTCAATGACGACATCACTAATTGCCACCAACGATCTGCCTTCCTGGACGTCTCACTCATTCCCCGCATTACCGAACTTGACACTTCTGCATTACGGAAAAGTGTCTGAAAAAAGAGGAGATTATGAGCACAATATGCAGGAGGCAGGCTGTGTCACGGTTGTGTAAAGGTTTGAGTGGGGAGAGACAACATAAGTCAATCGTTGGCTACATATTGTGAGTTTTTGTAAAGCCACACTGTTCACAAAGGCTGAAACATCTTACGAACTACATGTATGTCTTTCATTATTTCGAGTCAGACTGGTATCTAGGCCTTGGTAAATCTTAAGTAAGGCTTGACTTCCTTTACGTCACCAAATTTCTTCCTTGCATCCTCCGTCGATACCGATGGCGGAACAATAACATCATCCCCAGCCTGCCAATCGATGGGTGTAACAACACCCTTCTTGTCACCCATCTGGAGCGAGTCAATGACCCGTAAGACCTCAGCAGAGTTTCTCCCGGTTGACGCAGGATACATCATCGTCAATCTGATCTTCTTGGCTGGATCAATCACAAAGACAGAACGGATAGTAAAGGCAATGCCCTTTTGAGCAATGTTGTCAAGGTCTTGTTGGTCGATCATATCGTAAAGGAACGCAACTTTGCGGTCAGCGTCGGCGATGATGGGGAATTGGAGGTTTGTGTTTGATACCTCGTTAATATCTTCGACCCATTTGTCGTGAGAGCTGAGGTCATTGGCGCTCTATACGAGTTTGTTAGTATTGAACTGAATAGAGTCATTATGAACATCACTTACAAGGCCAATCATCTTAACTCCTCTCTTATCAAACTCACCCTTGAGTCTGGCAAAGGCGCCCAACTCAGTCGTGCAAACTGGTGTGAAGTCTGCAGGGTGAGAGAACAGAATTGTCCAGCTGTTGTCAATGAACTTGTGGAAATCAATTTCGCCATGAGTAGTGAGAGCCTTGAAGTTAGGAGCTATTCCATATCAGTATATATCCCTTCTTCATATTTGGTGTTGGACAGTACCGGTTGATCCTAGTCGCAGCCGAGGCTGCTCTTGGTTGGTTGCGAGGAAGCGACGCGCCATTGGCTGGGCAAGAGGCTTCATACCCATGGACCAATTGACCCTCTTGGGGAGAGCGCTGACATTGCGGAAGGTTCGAGGAATCATCGACGCCATTTTGTGATTCCAAGTATATCTTGTGCTGTTTTCTTGAGGAATTGATTATGAAAATTAAGTCTCATTATGAAGCTCTCTTTTTCTCCACGTACCTTGACGCAGTATTGACGAATGTGTTTGCTTGAGATGCTACGTCACAGTGGGGATATTTTTTCTTCGATCTCTCAAAGATAAGAAGCTTCTGGTCTATCTTATCTTATCTTATCTTATCGCTATATATGAAATCATTATTGCTACCCTAGAAGAGCAAAGAAGCATCAAGCTTTCCATCTACAATATCGCTTACAGCTTCAATAATATCTTCTGAGGCTCAATTATTTAATTAAATACTCTCTGGTACTGATCCAGTTCTTTTTTATACATACATTCGGCTTTTGCAGAGCTTAATGCGGATAACACACTGGGAAAGCTGATTTTCTTTAAAGCTGTCCAGATTATCATACACCAACCTACGCATCCCATCTTTCACATTCAATCATGGTGATAAATCTAAAACTACTCATATTGGCCGGCGGAAAGTCCACAAGAATGGGCTCCCCAAAGCACCTTCTCCCCATGCCCGACGGTCGTCCTCTATACAGGCGTCAAATCGATGTCTTGCGCGAGACATGGCCCAACGTGGAGACAATTTACATCTCTTTGGCGCAGGATTCCCCAATGGACGATTTTTTACACGAAGCGATGGCAGGCTCGGATAGTGCCGTAATTTCGGGAACAAAGATCGAAGTGATCATTGATACTGAAACAAGCGAATCAGAAGAGTCAAAAGGACCCGCGTCAGGTATCCTTGCTGCATTCCAACGCGACCCCGACGCGACTTGGCTAGTCGTGGCCTGTGATTACCCCAATATTACCGCGCCCGCATTTGAACAATTGATGTCATCCTATCAATCGCCTGTCACTTGCTTCCGAAACCTGCAAGGATTTTGTGAGCCTTTGTTGGGAATTTGGAGTCCAGAAGCAATTGAACATCTTCAAGATAACTGCGACAAGGGAAAGTTGAGTCCTAGTAAGGCTGTGAGGGAGCTCAACGGTCTTATAGCTCTTCCCTCTGGAGACGTGGAAGTGTTGTTGCAGAATGTCAACACGAAGGAGGAATGGGAGAGCGCATTAAGATTGGTGTCTAAACCGCCGCAATGAGCGATGACAAAAATGGATTTTTAAGACGATTCTGATCAAGATATCGACGATTCGTTCATAGGATAACATGAAACGATCTGCCCTGCCTCCACCTTTTCATTTGCCCTGATGTGAATCCAACAATTTGCCTGCACGAAAGGCCTCATCTTGGCTGGCCCCAGAACTTCCGAAGCTTCACGTACCGTCGGTCCATCTCCTGTCATATCCATCACCCCAGGCCTAAACCGATCAGTGTTTAGTCCCCTGTTCGGGGCATCCATGATGCTTTTCCTCGATGAGCTTCCGAGATTGAGGTCTTCTAAGCGAGCAGGTATGGGCTTTTCTGACTCGCGACCTAGTAAGAAATTGATGTATGGGACGGTCAAGAACTTGAAACACGCAGCGGCAGCACCTGGATTCCCTGGCAACCCAAAGAAAGCCACTTCGCCCGAGACTGAGGGCAACAGAGCGAAAAGCACTGGGTGGCCTGGCCGGACTGCTACGCCATGAAATACCACCTTGGCCCCGAGTACCTCTAAGGCTTGACGAATATGGTCGAATTTCCCGATTGACACACCTCCGCTTGTGATCATGATATCCGTCGGTGAGGCTTCCAGCCTTTTCCTTATAGCAGATACAATTGCATCAACCTCATCGCGAATTGAGCCCATGAACTCAACCTCTGCTCCAGTCTCTTTACTTGCCGCAGTGAGATAAACGCCATTGACGTCCCTAACGTAAGACATCTGCGATGTCAACTCATTGCCAGTCGACCAGACACACACGCGGGGCTTTCTGCACACGTCTATTGTATTGATCCCAACTGATGCAAGAGGCATAATGTGTGATGAGCGAATCAAATTACCTTTTTTCAACACAATATCACCTTTTTGAATGTCTTCGCCCGCGAAGCGACGGTTGGCATGTCTCGGTATAGGTTTGCTAACTGCAATGCATGGGACACTGGCGGCAATTCGGACAGTGTCCTCAACCTTCACACAAGCATCCAGTATATCTCCTTCTGGAAATCGACCGCCTGTCATTATCTCTAGACAGGGTTGTGGACTATTAATTCCATCCTGTGGAGGAATAGATAGACACTTGTCGCCCGCTGCAATTGTTCCTCGAACGGTGAAAAACATCGGAGTTTCTGATGAAGCAAGTCTTGTGCTCTCTGAGCATATCGCGTAGCCATCCATGGCAGATGTGTCGAATTCCGGTGTTGAGATTGGGCTAAAGTAATCGCGTGCTGCGACGCGTCCGATAGCCTCAGCCAATGTTACCGATTGATGCTTTTCCGTCACATCTTTGGTTTGCTGAATTTCTGAAGCCGCATTTTGGAGTTTCAAACGCGCAGACATGTATGTTGTTGCCATTTCGGATGAAATTATTAATTTGTTATATTCGTGGTCATCTTGATGCTGACCCACGAGAGTTGACTTTTGCTTTTGTCCTCTTCCCCATAATACTCAATCTCTTCCCCGGAGATGCATCAACTCAATGCGGATCAACCATAATACAAGCTAACCAAAACGAAAATAGCAAATTCCGATAAGAAATGTTACTCGTCACTGTCAGGTAAAAGGTTCCCAATAGTCAGTCGTCTACGTCACTATTTCCCCAAATAGAACGTCAAACTGCCATCATCATACTGTCAACATCGCGATCGCAGGACTAATAGTGCATTTTTGTCAAAACCAAGATCCCGAATTTACCGGCTGGGCGGTACTGTAACAGCCAGTGACCTTGGAAGTATTACTCACCGCTAAGAGCAATGTCCTAGATTATTGAGAACAAAGGTTCTGCGGACTTCAGAGAATTAAATCTGTCTACATCTTCACAAGGCTACCTCCAGGCGACCTGTGTCAATATGGATACCGTAAGGAATGCCCCCAAAGACTGCTCTCGGGACTCAATTGAAGATATTTGGGGTCCGAGGACACCATACGTGCATCAATGGCCCACGAGAGTCGATCATGCCTGTGATGAGGAGCCCGACAAATGGGTACAGAGTGCATGTGTCTTATGCAGGTACGTGCTATTCAAAACTGTGATATTACCATCGCCACTGACCATCTTCATATAGCAACGGATGTGGACTCGACATTGGTGTCAAAGATGGCAAAGTTGTCGGAGTAAGAGGCCGTGCGACCGATCGCGTCAACAAAGGACGGCTTGGGCCAAAAGGCTTACACGGTTGGAAAGCCATCAATAGCAAAGAGCGTCTAACTCACCCTCTCATCCGTCGAAACGGAAAGCTAGAGGAGGCGACATGGGACGAAGCAATGGATCTCATCGTCAAAAAGTCCAAGGAATTGGTTGAAAAGTTGACAGCCCATAGCATTGCCTTTTATACCAGTGGGCAGTTGTTTCTTGAGGAGTACTATGTTTTAGCATTAATCGGAAAGGCAGGCTTGAACACGCTTCATATGTAAGTACCCCGACATGTACATCACTACAAGATACTTATGTTTTGATAGGGACGGAAACACTCGACTTTGCACAGCGACAGCAGCAGCGTCCATGAGAGAATCCTTCGGCTCTGATGGACAGCCTGGGTCTTACACTGACATCGACTACACCGACTGTCTTTTCATGGTGGGCCATAATATGGCCGCTACACAAACTGTCCTGTGGTCCCGAGTCCTTGATCGCCTCGCCGGTCCCAATCCGCCAAAGCTCATCGTTGTTGATCCGAGATATTCTGAGTCAGCGAGTAAAGCGACTCTCCATCTGGCACCCAAGATTGGCACCAACCTCGCATTGCTGAATGGTATTGAGCATCTAATGTTCAAGAATGGTTGGATCAATGAGGACTACGTCTCCAAGCACGTTATTGGCATCGATGATTTGAGAAATACAGTTAAAGGCTACACACCAGAAAGAGTCGAAGAGATTACCGGAGTGCCCGCGAGTAAAATCGAGGAAGCTGCTCGTTTCATCGGCCAAACCCCAAGTCTTCTGTCATCAGCACTCCAAGGCGTCTATCAATCTAACCAAGCCACTGCAAGCGCCTGTCAAATCAACAACATTCACCTCTTGCGCGGTCTTATCGGTAAAGCTGGTAGTGGTATCTTCCAGATGAACGGTCAGCCAACAGCGCAGAACAATCGCGAGACAGGCTGTGACGGCGAATTCCCAGGATTTAGAAACCACCAGAATGCAAAGCACATGCAGGAACTGGCCGATCTGTGGAACATCGACGGCATCAAAGTACCGCACTGGAACGAGCCAACCCATATTCACAACATGTTGAATTTCATGGAAAAGGGTTCTATTAGAATGGTCTGGGTCTCGGGAACGAACCCATTGGTCAGTTTGCCGAATCTTCCCAAGGTTCGAGACATTTTCACTCAGCCAGAGCTGTTCGTCATTTGTCAGGATCTATACATGACTGAGACATCTTCCATCGCTGATGTCGTGCTACCTGCTGCGCAATGGGGTGAGAAGACGGGTTGTTTTACCAACGTTGATCGAACGACCCATCTCTCCCACAAGGCCGTCGAGCCACCTGGACAGGCGAAATCTGACTTGGAGATTTTCCTCGACTACAGTCGCCGAATGGAGTTCAAGAATAAAGAAGGCGGACCGCTTACGCCGTGGACTGAGCCCGAGGAAGTCTTTGAAGCGTGGAAGCGTCTTTCTGCTGGAAGGCCTTGCGACTATACTGGCATGTCATATGCTAAGCTGACGGGTGGATCTGGCATCCAGTGGCCTTGCAACGAAGACTATCCTGTTGGAAAGGAACGTCTGTTTGATGATGGAAAGTTCTTCACAGACATCGACTACTGTGAAAGCTATGGCCATGATTTGCAGACTGGCGTGCCTTATTCGGAAGAATACTACAAAGAACTCCGACCAGCGGGCCGCGCGATTCTCAAGGTCTGCGATTACGTTCCTCCATATGAAGATCCAGATGATGAATATCCCTTGCGATTGTCAACAGGACGAAACGTTTTCCAGTTCCACACCAGGACCAAAACAGGTAGAACCGCACTGCAAAATGCTTGCCCAGAGCCTGAGATTCGGATATCAGAGAAGGACGCAGAGAAGTATGATGTCAAAACTGGTGATATGGTGGTTGTGAAGTCGCGACGTGGTCAAGTTGAGATCAAAGTCAAAGTTGGCAAGATTTCCCAAGGACAGGCTTTCATCCCGTTCCACTTTGGATACTGGGATTCCAAGGATGGAAGGGCTAGAGCAGCAAATGAGCTTACCATCAGTGAGTGCACAATGTGTGGCATATTGAGAGCAATCACTAACATCTCGTAGCCGAATGGGATCCCATCTCCAAGCAACCAACGTTTAAATCAGGCGCCATCTCTATCCAGAAAGTCCCAAGCGACGCAGCCACTCCCGTCGCCAAAGAAAAGCAATCCGATGCCATTGCCGAAGCCGAAAAGCATGACGCCACAACATCAAATATGACACAAAATGACCTTGACCAACGTGAACGTCAGCTAGAAACCTGGTTGGGTGAAGCCTTCGAGACATTTTTTCTTTTGCGTGACATAACAGAGCAGCTACTTGACCATCTAGTAGCCGACTCGGAAGCACACTCTGGCGTGCGCATCCTTATCCAGATTACTAAAGACGCAACATCGCGTCTAGAGCCTCACGTCAAGAAGTTTGGAGAAAACCAAGCTCGAGGCAAACACACGGCTCATCTCTTGCGCGACGCGTTATTCCCGAAATCGGAGGGAACGGATCGATTACCAGCTCAATTGCAGGTGCTGGAGGCGCTTCGCAGTTTGCAAGTCTACCTGACACATGTGAGAATTGGTCTAGAGGCACTCAATCCGGTATCCCAGGCCATTTGGGACAATGATTTCTTCCGATCAGTCATGTATGCAATTTCGCAAGTCAAGAGGATGCAGGATTGGGTGACGCAACAGATCAAGGTCAGAGCGCCGCAGGCTTTGTTGGTACCTTGTAGAGTAGATTGAGCATGAATTGACGTGACCCGGTAATTGACTTCTGGTAGCGCGCTGGATATACAGCGGGAGTAATTTATGTGTAATAATGGTGATGCTAGTGAGATACTCTGACGCAATATTGTCACTTCCAAGTTTTGAGCCGATAAGCGACGGTCCAGCCAGATGCTAAATATTGGGTCAACCCACTGCCAAGAGAGTGCATCTTCCCTTTTTGCTACAACCTCAATAATATCATTACCTATTTCAATAATCTGTTGCAATTTATGACTACTGCTGCAATGTCGTCGGTTTCTCAGCCTCAACCTGTCGCCCAGCCTGTACATGTGGACCACGATGAACACACAATCGAGTCAATGGAGATGACTCAACCAAAGGCGCATCAACCCATGAGTATGCATGATGCAAAATTTGACACATAATCAGACATCTCGTCAAACTGACACTTTATCGTGATAGATGCTCAGCAGCCGCATCCCGATACCCAGGTCAGCATGCGAGGTGGCAACTTCAACGACGTGTGCCCAGGCAGGTTTTGCTTCTGCGTGCCATGCCCATTGCCTTGGAATTTCTGTGTCATCCCCCTCTAAAGCGATGTTGCATTGGCACTGACTGGGGTTTTTGGTTCGCTTGGAATCTTGAAAATAACGATTGCAATGTCTCATGAGCTTTTATATCGATGAACTAAGTTATGATCTGGTGCTTTTGGAATATTGTTAGAAGCAGCTCTATGACTTGTATTTCTTTCTTGTATTTAACTTCTCGCTCAATAATTTACGCCTCAAAATCGCGATCATTACAATGTTTGCTTGTTTTTTCCGGTCTAAAACCCCCAGTCACTAATTGATCAGTTCCGACCAGAGTGCTGCAGATGCTTTAGATAACTTGTAAGGAATATGGACATGCTGGATTGCAGTCGTGACGGTCAAATGAAGTCACACTAGCACGGTTATGGCGGTGAGGCTTTGGCTGTTGGTTGTGAAAGATTCTGCAGCAGAACGCCACCAACAGACAGTCAAGCCAGCGCTTATGGTCATTTTTTAATTCGACCAACCGGACAACGACTCCATAATCGCCCCTCGTATGTATCAACACACGTTTCATGTCACATCATTTCATTTCATAAGGAATCAATTTCTCATCTAGCAACATGACCTGACCGTCTCCTCTATTGTGTATTGTTACCAACGCACCATGGCTTTCTCCTACCAGCCGTTGGTGGATGACGAGATTAGACTTGTATCTTTGGATTACCATGGGAGTGACTCAACCAATAATGACCAATCACTTATAGCTTGTACGATCGAACATGTAAGGCTTGGGTCTACAACAATACCAACACGAAACGCGCGATACAAAGGCTTTGACTTCACATGGCCGGAGTTTTCTACACATCATAATACTGATGTCATATTCAGAAATGGACAAGATCCTTGTTCAGACGCGAACTCGCCATACCCCAGCAAGAAGTCTGCTATGATAGACGAGAAGTCTCTACCATGGAGAAATCAGTGGGGCGACTTCATTGCCCTTTCCTATTCATGGAGACCTATATCGCCTGATGCATTCATCACTGTCAACGGTGCTTCATTTCAAGTCACCCGTAACCTATACGATGCTCTTTTTCAACTCCGCCGATGCCAAAGAATTCGACAAGGGTTTAAGCTCTGGATTGACGCCATATGTATCAATCAAGCTGATTCGGCTGAGTGTGAGCGCCAGATCACGCGCATGCGAGATATATACCAATCAGCTTGGCAAGTGGCCATCTGGATAGGGCCAGAAGCTGATGATAGTTCATTGGCCTTTACAGCCTTGCACTGGCTTGCTCGTCAATCTGAAAAAGCCGACCCATTCGAAGGGTTCTATAAAGAGCGTAAAACAATCGACGCTCGTCCATTCTTCATGACCTGGCCTTCATACAAGAGCCCACTGAGAGAAACTGTCCATGATGCCCTATTCCAATTTTTCTCAAGAGCATACTGGCACCGTATGTGGATCATTCAAGAAGTAGCTGCAGGAGGACTCAATACCCCTGTACTATGTGGTGAAGAATGCATATCGTGGGGCGACCTGTGTAAAGCGTCACAGATCGTTGC
Source organism: Fusarium nelsonii (assembly GCA_014898925.1). Classification (NCBI taxonomy): domain Eukaryota; kingdom Fungi; phylum Ascomycota; class Sordariomycetes; order Hypocreales; family Nectriaceae; genus Fusarium; species Fusarium nelsonii. Next base: position 34,797 of record JAAVUC010000747.1, read on the forward strand.
TCGGGACTCGGCGAGGCTTGGTCGGGATATTCTCAACAGCAACCAGCAGCAGACGCGACCTTTGTGGCCGTTCGACTTCGCGCAAGATAGACAACCTGATGAGAGAAAGTATTCTTCCGAGAGGCTCTGGAAGATACAAATGACCTTGGAGAAAATGCAGAGAAACCAGCGAAAACAAGGGATCAGCGATTGGGACAGTCTGAACCAGGCTTTGACCCTTGTCCGAGATGCGAACGTTACAGAAAAGAGGGACAGGGTCTACGGCATCCTTGGTATTAAGGCTGTAGCTGACAGTATCGCTTGGACACCCGAGGCCAACTATAAAATAGATCTTTCAGAGTTGTACATCGCTTTCACGTCTTCATTTCTGGCAGCTGGCAATCTGAGCGTTCTCAGACTTGTCAGCAGATGCGCTGGACCTGTGCGAAACGCACAGAAAAAAGTCAAAGATCTTCCACCGCAGCTAAGGCAAGGGAGTACCCGAACAATAGCCAAGCTCGGCGCGGCAATAGTACTCTGGGCTATCAATGTAAGTTCCGGGCCCGGAGAAGAGCCCGGAGCCGGTAGCTTGTGTTCCCATAGCATTCCCTCGTGGACTGTGTGTTGGACATGCGCTCCAGCCCCGACATCCCGACTCAGTGGTGTTTATCAAGCCGATGCAAGTCTTGGTTCTCCTCAACCCGTAATTCCTATTGACGGGTCGATACTTGTGGCTCGAGGCGTTATAATTGACACGATAGCATCAGTGAGCGCATCTAATGCGAAAGAAGCTGATTCACGCTACCCCATGAACACGGATTCCGCGCAGAGTAGTGCATACGGAACCCTCGACGAAACTAAAGAAGCATTGTGGAGAACAATAGTGGGTGATACTACAGCTGATGGTGGAATGGAAGCCCCGGAGTCTTATTCTTGGTTACTGGAACCAAGTCTTTGGCAGAAGGGTGCTCTTGGGGTATGGACATACGGATTTGGACTACACCTTTTTATGAAACGAAACTCACAGCTTCGTCTATGCGGCTATACGTTGGAGGAACTCATATTCGGACTAAACAAGTGGACTTCACGTCGCAAGTTACTGATCGACGAAAGTTATTACGGGGCTACAGAGTTACAGCGGGAGGCTTTGTCGTGGGCAGTCAATGCGATGGCCTGGAGACGTGTCTTTGGAACGACCGGAGGAAGAATGGGTATGGGGACTTGTGCTACTGAGGCTGGTGATAGAGTTGTGGTTCTAAGAGGTTGTAACACTCCGCTTGTACTTAGAGAGTCAGGAAAAGGGTGGAAGCTTGTTGGAGAATGTTATGTGCATGGGATTATGTATGGCGAGGCCGTGGCGCAGGAAAATGAGTTGATTGATATCAAGATCTACTAGATAGCTTCTGGGCTTGAGTCATCCCAAAATAGAACATGTTACGGAGGCACAGTAGCGTTTATTCTGGAGCAATCATATGAACATTTGCTGTTTCCAACCATTTGCCGGAACCGTGTATTTCAATCTGCCTTTGATAGTCCTCGTTACTGCACATGACCTATATCGGTACCCTGCTCACTGCGGAATGTAGTCTACAACCTTGCTCCTCCTCACCCTTGGCGGATTTCCATTTTTATCCTCCTTTAAAGCATAGAACAATTTGGTTGAGTCAATGTCAGACTGCTGCAATTCGGGCAGCGGATCCGAGTACGTCATGACAGACTTGGAATTACGCGGTCCCAGCTGCACAGCACCAAACCCTTCGGCCTCAATGTCAAGCTCGGGAAGACCCGTAATGGCGAACTCATGCCTGAGACCCAAAACATGACCAAGCTCATGGGTAAATATTTTGTACATCAAAGGCTTGAAGTCTGAGGCGAATGCATCGGAGAAGACCTTCACTGCGCTCAGATCATCGTGATTGGGAAAAAACGCCTGTGCCAAAACGCCTGCGCCATCTCCCGCGTGGTAAAGAACAAAGCTAGCATCTTTTGCAAGGGGAACCCATTCAAAAGTGACGCCGATGTCAGCCTGGTTCCAGAGCTCGGCTGCCTTGGCAAGTTGCATAGCAGCATAGTCTGCGTCTTCCTGATTTTTGAAGCCAGACCGCCAGGCAGCCCACTTAACAACGGAGCCAGGCTTCCAACGGGGAACTTCCTTGTTGAAGCCGACCACGATATCTGCAATACCGCTCTGATTCCAGCCTCTGGGCAGAGCACTTTGGGTCATGCAAACGGGTGCTTTGTGATGAGACTTAGAGGGACCATCTTGCTCTCCCACATCGTCGATCTTTTTTGGGGCAATGGTTTCAATAGCCTCTTCGCCAAGATTTTTGGCGATGGCATTAAGGAGGCCTTCCTTGCCTGATGAACCTTGAGAAGACATCTTGGAGGGGTCAAAGGGCGTGTTGCACCAGTTAATAGGTAATTGAGCCACGATTGCGTATTGGAAAGAGCTTGAAGAAGTGGGGTATGGTTTGATTTGAGAAGAAGCTCCTCTTTCGTAGAGAAGACGGTAAGTATTTATACACAAAAGGGTACCTTTTGGCTCATTCGAAGGGTTAGATCCGGCTGCCAGCCACAATTGTCGTTATTGGCAGATTATTCGGTAGTTGCAAGTGTCTCAAATCATCCAATTGCACACTCTAATACCCCCCAGATGTGAATACTATGATGGTATTAGTGTGTCAGTTTCGTACAGTCAAGGACATGAACGTCAGCCACCTCCATGCGCAGAGGTGGCATATGTATTCTATCCATTGGCTGGACAGGCTGCAACAGAACTGCCGCTACTGGCTTTCCGCAGCCGAATGAATTAGAGCTGGAGATGGACCATCTGTGGCTTGCTGTATACGGTTGTAGCTGAGTATCTCAGGAATGTGACGATCGCTACACCAGAATTGTCTGACCAAGTGCTCCGTGTGACAACGGCGATGGACCCATGTCTTGGTATAAAAAACAATAATATGCGTATCATTGTGGCTGGCTGAACATCCTCCCTTCTCTCTGACATGAGACAATCGTCTCTTTGCAGCTGATAATAGCTTTTTAGCCCAGGCGGGGTAGATTCTAGACTCTTTTAATCTTGACATCGAGCCATTCATCTCAGTTATTCAGGAGAAGGTATACACCAACAACGTCGAAGACAATGTTGACAGATTATAAAAACATACAGTTATGGGGGTGGAAGTATAATCATGGAATTGGTCACAAAAGTCGTCGCATAGGACCTTTTGCCAAGATTCTTTGGAATTATACGTCATTATTGAATGTTAGAACGGCTAACCAACGAGGCTTAATGAATGAAGTGCTCAAAGCTTTAATGTCACGCATGAGATATGACCTGAGATAGGACCCCTCTGCTGACCTTATGCAGCCAAATCATCATGTTCTGAAGTATTTTATGCCATTTTCCTCTTTTTTGAGAGGTGTTGATTAGCCTTAAAAGCAGCTCATTCACCAATTATGGACCACAAGTCAGACATAAGCTGACACAAGCTGACACCACACAGCGAGCCCAGAATTGAATCAGAACTTCTTAAACCGTAGGATACCATTTCAAAAAATGGAAATAACTATTGTAATGCACGACCGGTTGTTCAAACCCAGTCTAGAAAACTAACGCGACTTGGTGAGAGAACACACTGTGAAGTCCCGCACAAATAACCGTCACAAATACGTGTGCATCGTGTGAGCGCACTGTACTATTGCCAATGAGGGGTTAGTGGATTCCACTCAGAACTTTTTCATGTCCATAACCTCGTTCCACCTGAGCATTCGTACCTAAGCAAACTATCCAAAGCTATCAAAAGACCACTCTAATCAATCAAACATGCCTATCATCAACGCTGAATCCCCTCCCACTTCCACCGACGACGTCCACTACGTCGTCTACTTCGCCTCAGGCGAGCCCTCATGGTGCCCCGACTGCCGCAACGCCCTTCCTGCTTTGAACGCTGTCTTTGGTGACGCATCTGCTCCCGCCGCTCATCTTGTCATGGCTGGCACTCGTGAGGAGTGGAAAGGAAACCCAGACAACAAGTACCGCAAGGCACCATACAACATTCAATGTCTTCCTACTGTTGTCAAGGTCAAATACGTAAGTTCTCTCTATTTGGCATCGGAGAGAAGCGACACTAATAGCCCGTACATAGGGTGAGGAGGTCGGTCGTCTCGATGATAGCGAGAGTCAAAACGAATCTGATCTTCGAAAGTTGTTGAAGCAGTGAGAAATGAAAAAGATGGAATGACAAGTTTGGCTCGGAACAATGACAACGCTAGCCCAACCTATAGACCATGAACTTCTCTCATCGAAGGCCAATAGAAAGCACACGTTTCCTGATATCGCCTTTCTCTCCGATCGTATAACTGATTTCCTTTGCAAGGACACCTCACCGAGAGACATCGTGAAGTCGGGCATAAATATAGCATCCGAGTAATATATAAAGTGGAAATGCTCCAGTTCTCCAACAACTGATCGTCCACGATGGAAGTCAGGAAACTTGATAAAACTGGTGCACTGACTCGAAAGGGTGTTGATCTGCACCCCAGCCAAGAAACCCTCCACCTCTGATACGCTGACAGCTGTCGGACAATGCTCGCCCGAGGCACCGGCGGGGTAGTTAGCATGAGGTACTGCTATCTGAGTAATCGACAGTCGAGGTCACTTATTGGAGTATTTATTTAACATCTCTACGTAGCTCATGAGGGGTTCTGTTCACAATCGTCATCCTTCATATCGATTCTCTATTCAAAATGCCTTCAGAACAATTTAAGCGCTATGTCATCGTTGGCATGGGCGTTCGCTCTGCCATGTACTACCAGGCTATCATCCAAGATTTCAAGGATGTAGCTAAGCTAGTCGGCATTTGCGACACCAACCAAACTCGTATGGATGTTGCCAATGACCACATCGTCGAACTTGGTGGTGAAAAGGTGCCAACCTACAAAGACGCCGACTTTGACAAGATGGTCCAAGAGCAAAAGGCAGACGTGGTCATCGTCACAACAATTGACCTTTTCCACCACCACTACTGCATTCGAGCCATGGAGCTGGGCTGCGATGCTATCACCGAAAAGCCAATGACAATTGATGAGAACAAGCTTCAACAAATGATTGACGCAGAGAAAAGGACAGGCAAGCAAGTCCGTGTTCTCTTCAACTACCGCTACGCCCCCCACCACACCAAGGTTCGTGAGCTCATCGATTCTGGCGTCATTGGAGAGATCTCGACCGTACACATGGACTGGATTCTCGACTGCGCCCACGGCGCGGACTTTATGCGTCGCTGGCATCGTCACAAGGAGACCAGCGGCGGTATCCAAATGCACAAGTCGATCCACCACTTCGACCTCGTGCATTTCTGGCTAAACACCGAGCCCGAACTTGTTTACTGTCTCGGTGATCTCCGGTTCTACGGCAAGGAAAACGCTGAGCGAAGAGGAGAAAAGAACCTCGGCGAGCGATACAAGAACAACGAAAATGCCAAGGACGATCCTTTTGCGTTCCAGCTTGATGAGAATGAGCGTATGAAGAAGCTTTATCTTGACGCTGAGCATGAAGATGGTTACATCCGTGACAGAAATTGTTTCGGAGAGGGTATCACTATTGAGGATAACTTGTCAATGATTATCAAGTACAAGAACCGCGCTGTCATGACCTACAACACATATGCCTACGCACCTTGGGAAGGCTACCGATGTGTATTCAATGGTAGCAAGGGCCGCATTGAGATCAATGTTGTGGAGAGCGGATATAATCCCCTAGGTGACCCTGTTACAAAGGATGCTTCAGGCGAGGATGAGAAGTACATCCAAGGCGGTGTTGAGCAGACCAAAATTGTTGTTTACCCCCTGTTTGACAAACCTTATGTTGTCGATGTTGTCAAGCAGGAGGGTGGTCATGGAGGTGGTGATCCAGTCTTGTTGAAGGATGTTATTCTGGGCGATTCAAACGATACCTTCAAGCGAGCTGCTTACATCAGAGATGGTGGTAACGCCGTCCTCGTTGGCGTTGGAGCGAATCATAGCATGAAGAGTGGAATGCCGGTCAAGGTTCAAGACTTAGTGAAGTGGTAGATATCAAACAAGGCCAAATGAGAAGAGAAACTAGTTATATCAAAAGAGTTCAGCCGGTTTACTCTCTCATGCTTGCTTTCTCTTAGATGTCTGCATCTCTAGAACAACCTCACGACCAGCAGGAAAACTCTAAATGCAGGCTGGTCAATTTAGGAACAACACATAACCATAAAGTTTAACATCTACAGTCCGCAGTCCACAATCCGCTCCGCAGTTCGTACTCCGCTCCGCAGTCCGCAGCTGTAAGGGAATATGTACTAGCTTTCTGGTATTTAGACTGATCTCGCCTCGGAATACTTGGTTTCCAAAGCAAGCTCACATCTATTACCTATCGATTCATTGGGAGATGTTTTGTTTTCGTAAATGGGCTATTACGCTGAAGGGAGTCGGCCTACTACAGGACGTAAGTTGCGATGATGATAAATTTACCTAGCTGACTTAAAGTGAATTAGGTTCCGATTTGCTACGCGTACGACCCGGAGATCAGCATCGAGACCCCAGACTGGATAAAGGACTATAAACCTGGCAGGCCGATGTTTCCGGAACGACAGTACCCCGGCACGGATTTCGACCAGCCACAGTTTCCTACGAACTGCAGTTTTGGGTGGGTTTCTGTTGACGATCCGCAAGAGTATGATCCCACGGACGTGGATATACCTTATAGAGAGGTAGTCGACGACTTTCTGGCTGTGAAAAGGGCCGGCGCCTCAAGTAAGACAAACCCCGACTTTGCAGATAACAGAACGCCCGCAGACCTTCTTTAGATCACGGGGTTGTCTCTAGCCCTATTGCAGACGATGATAAATCTCGATCGGCCACTCGGGAATTAATCCAACAGTTATACCAATGGGGGACCGCCAAAGATTGTGGAATTGGGGTACCAGAGTCAGACTAGGGCCCTGGCGAGAGGTTCACTGTCCAAAGAAGCCAGCAAGGTTTGTCCCGCACAAAGTGCGAAGCATTACAGTCGAGCCTTGCAGATTTTCCAGATTGACAAGCCACCAACAAACCCTCACATTGTCCAGATATTGTGACAAGCGACCTCCCCGGCACATCCAATAGTTCCGGCACTGTAATTCAAACAAAGATAAACAGCGACCTTCAGGCACCTGAGTTGAACGGCAGCACTCGTCGTGAAAGCTCGTCCACACGCTACAGGGCTCGCCAGTCATCAGATACATCCCCAAAGACCTCGAATGCTCCTACTAGAGGATAGGATGTTACCCCAATCAATCACTCTACATCCGCGTACCCATTGACCGAGAACTATGCTTGGATCACACGTCCAGTACTCAACGCCAACACATCTGCTCCTCATGAGTTGCCAGGGGCCAGCGTGGGCGGACAGAGACAGCAAAAGGAAGAAGACCCGTATACGCAAGCTATGCAGAATACGCAGCGGAACTCAGTCGATCCCAAATTTCCTCAGGGACTAATCAGACGGGCACTGGTCTCTAGCGGTCACCTGGGAGGTCAAACGCCGGCACGGGGAGATGAGAAACAAGCAGCGACTGCCATCTCAGACACCTGACCAAGCCTCGTATCAAGCTCCATGAAGATGTTTCTGGCGACGCAACGAAACACGCTGCAACATCAGAATTCTGATGGGGGTTTTTGGAAGAAAAGGAGCTGACGGGGAAGGGAGCTAAATTTAAGGCATTTTTATGCATGGCGGATTTGTAGAAACCCGAATATGAAAGAGGGTGTGGTTAGAGATGTACAAGTTATCTTTGGGGGATTGCGGTATTGTATGAGTAGAAGTAGGTATCGATGTGGGACACTTAGGATAAGTCGGACAGGAACACGTTTGGACTTAAAAATCGGCCACATCAATTGGAGAATGGTAAGCAAAGGACGAGTATGCCAACTCTCTGTTAGGATCAAGCCTCCATCCATATTTGCTATGACTGTCCGTACGCCTGATCAAGTCCAGACCGGTTACACCGACAAGTATACTTAGCCATGATAGCTCCATACTGATTCCTTACATGGAAGCATGAGAAGTGTGAATAAGGTTACACAAACATGCTCAAACGCGCTCTTCCTTAACACCTATGGTCGCACGTGAGACTGCAGGTGCAGACTCTATCTAATTTCAACGCCGACGACATGGAGCTATTGTGACACAATTTATATATGACCTACCCTAACTTGGCAAGGGAAGGTGAGAAAGCTTGGGTGTGACGACAAGCAATTTGCACCGATGTGCGCATAAGATTGAGGCTCAAGATGACTTTGTATTGTCTAAGATGAATTAGTCGGTGTGAGGCCATTTGATGATTCGTTGATTGTAGCCGATGAGGGAAATGGAGCTACAATAAGCCCTGAATGTAAGATTTGGGTTATCGATTTCCCGATATTAGGATTTTAATTCTATGTTATAAGATGACTTAGGCAAAACTATACTAAACTTAGAAAAACTTTAGGATGGTTTATTTTATTATCTTGACGGAAGGTCTGAAGTCTTCTTGTGTTCTGAGGCCTGACCTTTATAATAGTTGAACTATTGTCGCCGTGGCTTCGCAAATCCAGCTGTAAAAGCCGGTATCGACCTCACCAGGCATCAGCATAAGAGTTCAAGTACTCGGAGGTGATAGTTAAACCGACTATAGCTGACGTTGATAGAGCTATGGGAAGAAAAAGAAAAAATCACTTTTACGCTATAGCCTTAAATGTTACTTAGTAGTTGAGACTTTAACGTTATGTTAATTTAGAATAATAAAGAGTTAAAATATCAGTGATTGCTATTGTAATAAACGTAAAGGAATGAATACAGTTAATAAGAAACCGACTTGCTGAAATGACCGGGGATATATGACAGCAATACTAATATTCTATGCTGGAAACACAACAAGCAACACTAGAAGTAATCCTCTATTGTTGGAAAGGGAGAACCTGTTTCTCTTTGTTGAAAAGAGCAAAGCCTCCTGTCACATCCCCAACTAACACAACAAGTCTAACCCTTGAGCTCAGAGGGAATGTTAACGCACTTGGGGTGCAGCTCAATGTTGCGCTGGCTCCACCAGGGATTCTTCGCCGCGATTGAAATCAAATCTCGGCCCTCCACATCAGCGTGAATTCCCAAGTAATACGCCACGTAAACAGTAAAGAAGTGACTGTAAAAGAACTTTCGGAAGAAGTTACCCTGGTTAAGATCGATGTTGATGAATTCGATGTTCTTGTTCTGAGGAATACTCTTGCTGCCGAACAGGCCTTCAAGTGTCTTGATCTTGTCCTTGGTGTACTGATCCGCATTGAAGTCGAGGAAAGTAATAATGGCTTGTTTCTCAAAGGGGTTAGAATAGGCTGCTACCTCGGTGTGCGAGAACTCGTGCAGGAGGTTGCGGTGCGTAGGGACCATGGCGATCTCATTGAAGAACATAGTAGTCTGCTTGAGAAGCGTGACGTACCAATCCGCGGTACTCAACAGGGCAATACGGCTGTTCTGCAGCCTATTCGCGATCTCCTGGGCCTTCTTCAACGTGCCCTCGTGGAACTCAGTCTTCAAGAAGTTGACCGAGTCCTGGAGTTCGGCATGGTACGAAGAAGGTGTGATCTTGAGCTTGTGGAAGAGGTCTAAGAAGATGGAGAAGAATTGCTGGACGTGGTAGAGAGGATATTCGCGATCAGCGTGGCGGAGCTTGTACAGAATGAGAGAAGTATTATGCTCCTCGCACAACTGCGCAATCTTGCCACCGCCAGAAAGAACAATGAGATTTTTGTTACCCGTCATTTCACGCATGGTATCAAAGAAAAGACAGGGCTCAACGGACCAGCCACTGTAGCAGACAATAATAGCCAGCGTAGTAGGGTCCTTCATGACCGCGCGGTCAACGAACCAGTCAAGGTCATAGTCGTTGATGACCTGGACATGAATGGGGATCTTCTCATTGAGGAAGAAGCCCTTTACGATGTCGGAGACGACGGACGAGCAGCCCATGCCGTAGAAGACGATGCGTTTGAATTGGCCGGACTCAATGCGCTGCATGAGATCGGGGTTGAGCTTGGAGAGGTCGTACTCATGGCCCCAGAGGATACTCTCGAAGAGCGGGTTGCCGAGCATGGGCTGGAGACGTTCGAGACGGGGCTGCATGGTGATTCTATTTGGTGTTAGAGATTAATTGAGGGAAGGAACATCGAGTGTCGAATACGTACGTATTTGATATAATAATGAAGTTTGAAAGGTTGTGCCTTGTATGGTCAAGATAGTAGTTGAGTGATGTTGAATTGGAATGTTGAACTGTTGCTTGTGATGAGGAGGCTATTCAGGTTTCTCGAGGTGTTTATATATCCATTTCTATCCCTCTTGTCACACACTGATTCATGGATTTCAACAAGATCCCGAGATGCTTCTCAACTTCTCTCTCGCCCATACCCCGCTGGCATCGATTCTGTCATATGGTATCATGAACATTGTCGATCGCTCCAACTTCGTGATTATCCTGACCTGTTCGGTCCACTGGAGGTTGTTGATACCAAATGGAATTTGATCATGTACATGCGACGCATCTCAACGGCGTCGTACACCATGCCCGTCCCCACAACTGCAAGAGTCCTAAAGCTAACTTGTTTGCGAATCTATCATATCCACCGCTTCAGTTGTCTCTTTACCCGTTACATTCTTAGGATAATGGAGGGTCTCGTGATGCACAGCAGGGAACGTTTGATTGTCCACGGACTGAGGCATAGGGTGAACTGCTTCTCTGATGCTATGATGGAGGGCATTGTGGTGAGTTGGTATATGTAGCACAAAGTTATTTACTATAGGAACCTTCCGTTCGACTGATACTATAATGCTATTATAGATGTTAATATAGTAATACCCCTTACCTCTTAACTAGCTACCTCTATTTATTCTAAAGACTTATAATAAATACTTAAGCCTTTTAATCTTTTTACTTATTTTAATATATATTAAAATAAAAATAGACTTATAAAGCTAAGACTATTTATTTAAGTATAATATAAATACTTTTTTATAATTCCTTAAGCTATAGT
>JAAVUC010000748.1:0-18323 GCA_014898925.1 Fusarium nelsonii
CCAAGCTAACCCCAAGCTCCCCAGCCCGCTAACCAGAGCAAAAGAGAGAGAGAGAGAAGAGATAAGCAAGGATTAATATCACTACTAGCAACGAGAAAAAACAAGCAAAATAGAGTTAAAGTTTATACCAAATTATAAATAAAGTCTGTTAAGCAGTTCGTCAGTTAAATAATCAATTAATTAATCAATTAATCAATCGATGGTATTACACACTAACTTTAACGGCAATCTTAACGATCACAATAATAACACCAAGGCAGGAGAAGGAGGTTAGTAGGTTATCTGGCTATACAAAGAGCTCGATGTCCTCCTCTGCCACCTCTGCCCGGCGGCCATCAAGCCCGGCGTGGATCAGGTGAGACGTTACTACCACGACTGTCACAGGACCGTTGGGGCACAGCTGTGGGAGGTCGTCGCATTCGTCGTCTCTTTCGCGCAGTCAGGCTCATATTCCCAAGCGCTCCGGGACTCGACCGACAAGGAGGACGGGGCACTGCTGCCGGCTGACGGAAGCCCCCCGATCGCCGGGTTGGAGACGTACGCAGGCTTCGGCTGCAAGAGCTGCAGGCATCTAACCCGCGACCGATCGAATCGGGATCGGCACCAGACACTGGCCAGGCATCATAAGGATGAAGGGTACGGAGAAGAGCAGGGGGGTCACGAAGGCAAGAGCTGCACGCAGCAGCGACGCAATTGGGAACGGGCCATGCTCTAGTCGCTATGAAGGGCTCCCCACGCAAGGTACTGGTTCGTCGAGGCGGCCCGAACCCGTCGTGGTCGCTCCGGAAGTAACCGGAGCAGGGATAGCAGTAGCAGTAGTAGGCCTAAGCGATTACGCTCTTCATGTAATAGCTTATCCGCAAAGCATTGTATCGAATCTGGGACTGGCTGTAGTGGTCTAGTGTAGGATCTACTGTATCTCTGCGCTAAGGCTTTCGCGGGCGTTATGGACCAGGCTCTGTTGATATCCTTCAAGATCCAGCTCTGAAGTGCAAGGTTATCGACGATGTGGTCTCGCAACCAATGCTTCCCCGTACTTCTAGTGGCTGCAAGTTCACGTTTGTGGAGCTTCCTGGCGTGCTACGATAGGACAGTTAAGCTTGTGGAAGGTAGACCACAGTGCCTACAAACCTTACCATCCTGGATTCGCAGATGGGGATGGGGCGCAGGGCCGTCCGGTCACTTGGAGAGGGTCTCCGGGCTGGGGAGTTGAAGTAAATTGACCAATGCATTCAGCTTTCGGCGAGCGCGTTTGGGAGTATGATGCTTCTCTCCAAGGTGGCGCCCAACGCCGTCATTGTCTACTGCAAGCGCGTAGCCACATAACGTACAGATGATGGCCCGTTCTGGTAGGTTAAGGTGGAGATGAGGTGTTTCCAACCTCGAAATCTGGTCTGCGTTAAGTTGAATTTCTCGCTGTATCGAATCCGTAGTGTAAACTGGTCGAGTGATTTATTCCGCAAAAAAAAAAAAACCTGATGTAGGTTAGTGAGACAACGATGTGTTAAGGTAAGGGTTCAGATGGGGGAAATTCAATAAAGTTAGCATGGTTGGCACGGACCCCGTTTCAATATGGGATGATCCATGTTAGAATGAGGACATATGATTGGACTAAAACGCGAAACGGGCCCCGTTCCCGTCTTTAATACCTGAGTAGGGGCTAAGTGGGCTGAGATATAGATTGGAGGAAGGGCCTAAGGCAACCAAGGAAATGTGGGATATCTCGTATTTATGAATTGATCAGTGTAAGCAAAAGCCGGGTTTAAGCTTATCTCCGAATTTAGGAAGGTAGATAAAATTCGCCGCATTCTACAGCGGTGGGAAATTGGTACTGTCACTTTAGTTTTCTTTGCACTAATATAATCCTTTATATTTCTGGATTTCCTTAATCGGCATGGTCAAAGTCGCGATTGCCGGAGGAACAGGGGTTGTGGGTAAAACCATTGCGGATGTGCTTGCTGAACAGTCAAAGCATGAAGGCATCATTTTGACTAGACATGTATTCCGTCCTGTCCCCAATCTACCTAGTCAAGTCAGAAATAACTGACCGCGTTACTCAGGACCTTCACGATTCCGAACTTGCCCTACCCCATTTTGCGGTTGACTATAGTAATGTTGGTTCCTTGACGGCCTTCCTTGAGGAGCACAATGTGCACACAGTCATTAGTGCTTTTGGTATCAATGCCAAGTCACTTGCCACTTCCCAGATGAACCTCATCAAAGCCGCCGATGCTTCTAGGACAACCAAGCGCTTCATTCCGAGTTCATTTGCCCTGCCATACCCTAAGGAGTAAGCCAATCCCTTGAAAAGGAGCAACATCCTCTGACGGACAACACAGTGGCCCAAAGGTCCTCCCACCGCTTCAATCCTACTTTGACTGCCTTGACTCCTTGTCAAAGACTCGGCTGGAATGGGCCGTTGTCCATAATGGAACATTTCTGGACTATTATTTCCCCTCTACTTTTAAGTCCTATTACGACCATGGGACCGTGGTTGTTGACATCCCCAATGCAGCTGCTGGTATTCCTGGCACGGGCAACGAGCCTATAACTTTTACATATACCTTTGATGTTGCGCGATTCGTCGTCGCAGCTCTTGATCTCCCAACATGGCCACGAGAACTCCGAATTGTTGGCGATACATTGACCTACAACGAACTTGTTAAACTGGCCGAGGATGCTAGAGGTGTGAAATTTGACGTAAAGTACGACGACTTGGAGAAGCTCCGGAGCTTTCAAATCACTGAACTCCCGGGACATCAGAAGGACTACCAAAAGTTTCCCAAAGAGGTTCTGTTACCGTTCCTGTCGATCTTTCAACGATGGATGGCTGAGGGCCTTGGCGAAGTGCTGATTGAAGACTCGTTAAATGAGAGGTTCCCCGACATTAAACCCTTGACAGCCAAGGAACTGATGAATCAGTATTGGAAATATTTTGGATAGAAGTCGAGGATGGCCGTGGCCTCGCATTCTGTCTGACATGATTTAAAGGACCTAGAGCTCCTTTCCTAGGTATCTGTCCTCGTCTGCCTCTGGCCTACTCTGCGCTGGGTGTACAGGCTTGCCGAGTGCCTTGATTAGCGGACTGTTGTCTGGGGTTAAGTTAGTGTCATTCCATTTTGGAGCTGTGACAGATTTTGACAGACTGTCGGATTTCCAAAGGGCGCAAGCATCTTGGTCATTTACGTGAAACCATTATCCGGTTGTAATCTTCAGTGTAGACCTGATGACACTGGAGATCTAGACCTTGCAGCGGTGGATGCGGACTGAAGCAGCTGCCAAACATTGGGGATGCAACTTCATCAGCATTGTCCTAGGTTTGAATATATCCTTGCTCATCTTCAAATTCTTCTCAAACACACATATCTTGCCCAAATGGATTCCAAACGCTTAACCACCAATGTGACAATAACTGGAAAGAAAAACTGTCATAGGACAACAGCCTTTCTAAAAGCAGCCATTAGAATCCACAATACCACAAGTCTGAGGTCATCATTTGTCCGGCTAGCACATATTCCTACAATATTCAGCATGTCTGATGTGTATGGGTCCAGCTTAACAAAGTCCTGGGTACTCTTCGCAATTGTAGTCCCATAAGCCTAGGAATATTAGCAGTATATCAGGGTATGGATTGACTAGGAAGGGGATGCTGATATTTCGAATTAAGAGTTAGAGGAGAGCCTACCTGTCAGCTGTTGCAAAGCTTGAACACCCATGCCTGTTAACTGTCTTTTGAGACTTGAAACACTCCAGGTACGATGAGCGGCCGAGGCTCACTTCGAATTCATGGTTTGCGACCGCCTCATTCAGCTCCTGTGTAACTTCAGGAGAATCAGCAGGCAATCTTCGAAGGCGGCTCAGAGCCTTTGCTTCTTTGTCCAGCTGGCTCTTTTTCACGAGAAAGCGAGGAGTCTCCAGAAGGAATAGTAACCCAATGAAGAGAATGAGGGACCAAGCTAGCTGAACGGTGATGGAAATTCGATAAGAGCCCGAGTCATCGCGTTTGGAAGTTGCATTGTTCACAATGGCCGCGAGTAGCGGTCCAATTGTAATGGCCCATTGATAGGATCCGACAATTGCGCCACGAATCCACTTAGGCGCTGTTTCCGATTGATACAAGGAGAATGGCTGGATTAGTGCCATAGCTCAATAACCAGAAGAAGATCTTACTAGTGGCAGAGATGAGGCCAACACCGAAGCCAGCGAAGAATCAACCTGTCAGAAACAGCGGGATCCCTATAGCGGCAGTGTGCAAGACAACTCCAAGGCTAAAAACCCAGGTCGGGATAAGCAAGCCAGGACGACGGCCTAACCAATCACACTGGAGTGGTGAGGCAAGAGCATCAAAGAACGTGCCCGCAGATAGGATAGACACGATGGCGGACTCCTGAGAGGCAGTGACATTGGGATTTCCCTCGACATCAACATGACCAGTGCTGAACTCGCGCTGTCAGTAGGGCATAGCTAATATGCCACTAATAGTGCCCGTGTCGTAGCTATAGGAGAGAGATGTTAGTCAGCACGTTGACTGAAGTCAAGGACGACATTAAGCACCCGAAGAGAACTCCACCAAAAGCGACAAAGAAGGCCATGGCGATGGCAGGCCAAGCTTTACCAGCGTCATCCTGGGGCGCGGCAAGGGAAACTTTGTTGAAGAGTCCTATTTTGAGAGTGATGGGATATGTTTAAGAGACTTTGGGATATGGGTCAACAATAAGACGTAATATTGCTATGAATAGAGATGCGAACTATGGAGAGGACGAACCACATAAGAGAATGATGGCCGTTATATAGTTAGTAGATGGCATAGCATGATTAATGCTAGCAGATATCAACGATATAAAACTCTGTTGCGGGCTGGGAGCAACATCGATGGCAAGCCAACCACCTCGATAGAATTTTTACGTTCGGGAGAAGAAACACAAGTTGGAGGAGCTCATTTCCCATGCTCTTCAATGTTTCCATCTTCATCCACCAACCCTGCACCTCAACTGAACTGGCACTGGATATTAACGAAAGAAACTAGGACGTTCCCCGGACCTTTAGGAACGAGTGTGGGCCAGAGCATGCTCGAACCTCTCGCTCCGAGAACAAGTCAACCTGTTGGATCAATGGCTCTGATGAGTAAGCGAGGATCCCATGTCACTTTGACAAGGATGATCGACTTTCGCAGGAAAGTCGGGCGAGAGTTATCCACACTTGATAGCTTCTAGAATGTCTCGGCGACACCGCAGCTTACTGAAAATAAGTACCACTATGGACCCATGCTTCCAATAATGTAACAGTGGCCAGGCTCAAAGCTGGGAACACATCATGTTTGGTATGGGGTGGGATAGTGAGAGTGAACCGCCATGCAGGATTCTTACTCTTACTCTCACATACAATGCCCAAGGATCGATATCCACCTGAACCGTATTGGGTCTAATTAATGTGCTACTTCTAGGGAATCCATTAGATGCTCAAAGCGGTCTGGTAGATAGCTGAACTTGCTGTTACTCCGCTTTATTTGCCTTCCAGAAATCCGCTAGAAGATGCATAGCTTACTAGTGCCTGTCATTCTTTTGAACCAACACCACATTCTGAACTCTGCTAGTCTCTATGCGGGTATGTCGCGAGGCAAGCTTCGAAATAGATCAATTAGATCGACTGTCAGCTCTAATCGATCGATTCATATCGAGCAGGGCCTTCAATTGATCGATATCGACCGATTCGGTTCAATGTTTGATCGATCGACGACCAATATCGATCGATCACTCGTAGTTCTCACTAGGTATCCTTATCCATCCTCATCCTACTCGCTAGCTGAACAACCTGCCTCCAATTATCCCCTTCAAGGAGACCAAGGGGCGGAGCTGGTTGGTAAATCCCAGCCTTACTCCACGAACGAAGACACTGGGCCACGGCCACAATATGCCGTCGCAGGCGGCACCTAAGCGGTGTCATCATTCTCCCGCAACTGCTGAAATCTCTCTCTGTTTCAGCAGAAGATGACGCAATGGTGAGAAAGTCGACAGCCATGAAAGATAACCGAGGAAACCGTACCGCTTCGACATCCCTCCACCAAGCAATCGGATCGACTTTGTACGCGATGTTGTCCACTGGCGGCTCAGGCAAGTACTGGTCAAGCTCGTCTTGTACTGGCAACGTGGCTGACTGCCTTCGCCGTTTGCTTTGTCGTTCTTGAGAGCCGGGCCGGACCAGTGATCGACTAAACGCTAGTCAACGTTTAATACAGTCCAGGGCACTATTGCTCTTAGTAGCTGAAACAGCACTGCAAGTTACCTCTTGAGCCATGTTCTTGTACCTTCCCAAACTCTCGTCAGGTGTTCCTCACAAGTCTTCCTCCACTCTGACGTCTGACGAGACGGTAGCTGATTCCAAAGCTGCTCTAGTGTTCGCGATTTCTTACACGGGTGAAATACAATTGCCGCTACGTAGGCGGTTGAGGTCAGCTTGCCATAGTAACAGTTCAGCTTCTTCCATCCGAGTTTAATGTAAATTTAAAAAGTCTCCGGGTCTTCGCATCCATGTCATCGAATATGTAAACCTCTTCCATAACATGATCATCATTCTCTTCAATTAATACCTCTTAGATAGCTAGCTCAAGGTGGTCATGAAGCATCTCCACTACCTGGAAGTACTCATCAAACCCTCCCGGTGTTGAACGTTTACCAGCAATACCCTCGCCTTGGAGCTGCTTTGAGGCAACTTTGAACGGCTGGAGGATCTTCTGAACTGCCGCAATAACCTTCCATTCCTCAAGGGAGAGAGTTTCTTCCAATATCGCCGGTCTGTCTTATTCTTTACCGCCTTGACTGATCCATCGTTCCTCGATAATGGAGAGTATCCTGTTTAAGGCCGAGTGCTTGAGCAGGGCGCACGAAGTCATCGCCTCATCGGATTGCCAGCGTGTACGGACGTTTTGAATCCACGCAACTACAGGTTCGGTTGGCGTGGTTTGCCGTTGAGCTTCATAAAAGTCCTCTAGAAGTTGGCTGCTCGTTCAAAGGGCGATGCCAATGCTGTGTAGCTTGCCAAATGGCCCATACTTACGGTATGTGTCCATCTCCTCAGCGCCAATAATCTCATAGACCTGGCACTGCTCCTGACTATGTGCCGGGGCTGTCTCAAGCTCTAAGTCTTCTTCCATGCTTGGCGTGCCAAAGTCGTCGTCGTCCTTCCCAAGTTCACTGATGGCGTCGGATAACTGGCGTTTCTCGTCCTCTTCCGTCATGAAGTCTTTGTCACCCCAGTGAGACAGCAGTTCGTCGAAGTTGTCGCTTTTACTTCCATACATCATAGCCCTAACTGCCAAGT
The DNA here is from genome assembly GCA_014898925.1 of Fusarium nelsonii. Classification (NCBI taxonomy): domain Eukaryota; kingdom Fungi; phylum Ascomycota; class Sordariomycetes; order Hypocreales; family Nectriaceae; genus Fusarium; species Fusarium nelsonii. Next base: position 7,318 of record JAAVUC010000748.1, read on the forward strand.
TCAGAAAATGAGAGGCACAGCGAATGCGACGCTCATCTTTGTCGAACTCAGCGGCGAGTGCTTCCATAGTTGTATCATTATTCGAAGCATTATCAAGCGTATAGTACCCGATTCTGAAGTCGAATAACAGTTAAAATACTTGGCTCGGCTTGCTAACCGATGGAGTTGTTGGTCATGGTTTCGTCCCTATCTTGAAGGTCGAAGGCACAAATCGTGTCTGCAACTTCATCCGCAAGCGCTGCAACAGTATGGCGATCCCTTAGAGCTGGTAACGGTAAAAGAATTCTCCATTGTTTCCAATCTCGGTCAAGATAATGAGCATTGACGCCAAGAAATGATGCGTTTTGTCGGGAAGTCCAACCGTTGAAAGTAAAATGAACCATACTTCTCGCTTTTCGAAGAAGCTCGCGAACTTCCTGGTTAGTTCGATTGTACTCACTTGTTAGAAGGTTCACGAGTCTCCTGTCGCCTGGTATCTGCTCTTCCCGGAGAGAATGGTTGTTGTAGAGCAAGAGTCGCCTGAAGCGCTCTGAGTTTACTAGATTGAAGGGGAGGTTATGGTACGTAAGCCAGTCGAGGAGGAGCAGCTGGTTCACGGCCGGGTCGAATAACGAACCCAAATTGCTGACAAGGGTTTGATCTCGAGGATTCGTGGGATCGGCGTGAAGCATGTCGAGTAGATTCCGTTTTGTACCTCCATTCCTCGAACCTGGACTTGTCATTTTTCCACAAAGCGGCTGACAAGCCACTGCTTATAGTCGAGCAACATGGGATAGGGCGCGGGGAGATAACACCAACCACGACCTTGTGCTCACTACTCAGATGCCGGACAATACCTCCTACCGTAGAAGCAACGAAGACACAATATGTAGTCTTCAGCCTATTACGAAGGAAACACCTCTCGCATATCCATACAACCTCGTGAGGTTGTGATCGATTGTCCTTCATTCTAAACCCGAATTGCCAGTACCAAGTCCGCTCCCGAGAAGGGTGATGGCATATCGTAAAGCCGGGGAAAACGCTCGAATTTATCGATCGTCTAAGCCTCGTAGTCTGTAAAATTGCTGGATGCATACTTAGTCGAAGCCGAGCTGTTTGATATCTCAGAAGAAGGCGGTGGAATTGAGGTGGTGGTATCTTCTACCTCTTCGACGAAAGAGTCCATGATATATCGGTACGGTACTAACTAAGACCCACGAAGATTACTCGAGGTTAGACCGTAGGCTACCACGCTGGCAAGTGTCAAATCTACGAGCTTTACTTGAATTGAATATTTTTGAGCAGAGAGCATTGGACAAGCACACAAGGACACGGGTCTGTCTTGTGTCGCGCTGTGTGACGCGTAAGGTTAAGGTTACAACGCTACTGGCCGATGCGCAGTGAGGAATGGCCCCACAAATAATAACACCTAACGTTACCCTAACAAACCCGACGAATTTGGCGATCGACGATCAAATCGATCAATCACGACTTGTAGTCGAACGATATCGATTGACTGAAAGGCCCTGGTTGGTGGATCGAAATCAAATCGATTGGTCGATCGATTTCCAAGCTTGTCGTGAGGCACCAACCACTCCGCGAAATAGCTATGAGCTTTCAAGAAAAACAATTAGACAGAGATCATTGTTACACCTAGCCTGTTTTGTTCTTCCATGCGTATTACGCCATTAGTTTTGACACTCTCACACGCTGATCGCCATTTCTCACAACTTGTGTTTTCAACGTTCCAGGTGATTGATCTCCACTGTCGGCTGTCATCGCGGAGTTAAAATTCCTCTCCGCGCTCTCTCACATCAGCTCATTCAGACAACCAAATGTTAGACTGATAGGTCTAAGCGACCTGGATTAAAGCTCGAGCAAGAACTTGACCCGTGCTTAGCATTGCTTACAAACACTTTTTAATCTTTGATCAATATTGATGTTGGGTAGGATGGCCAGGGCAAAACGTGAATCCCATTCCGCGTGGCCGAAGTGATGCGCCCCTCAGATGTGCTAAGGTTACATGATCCACCCCTAACTATGAGATTTTTCAATAAATAATTTCTTGAATTTTATTCATCGTAACAGTTCATTATTACACAATCTCCTAAGTCTCTTAGGTTTATATAGTTAGGAAGGTCCATACGTAAGCTTGGAAGAAAGAGCCTAGTAATATAACTTACCATATCTCAGTTGTGTACGTTTCGGTACACCGTCACGTACCTGAATTGCTATCGGAAGACCAGCTCCTGTCCACCGTTTACGGTCACGCTTTCCTGCTTCTGGGAGAATCCGATGCCGTAAACAGTTAGCTTGAAACGGACACTCCCCTTTCATTTCTACAATTGCAGGGTGTCCAGTAAGCCAATAGAGGTGCCAGTTGGTCGCTTCTATACAGCCAGACACCATTCAGCACAAGGCCATGGATTCATGGAAAACTTTATAGTACATAAGGAAGCCTAGACACAAGCGTAAACCCTACTTCGTCCATTCACATCAGTTTCTTCAATCTCTTCAGTTTATTCTTTCCTTCCCCCAAACACAAGATGAGGCCTTCTCAGAAAGGTATAGTAGCAGCGCTGGCGCTGTTTGTGCCGCTAGCTGCGTCGGCGGCCATCGAGAAGCGTGGCATCTCGTCAATGGTCAATGGCTCCCCCATGGGATTCGCCTCAGGCGTCACAGGCGGAGGCAACGCTGCACCGGTGTACCCATCGACCACCGCGCAGCTTATTGCCTACCTGACCTCTGATGAACCACAGAACATCTACATTTCTGGTACCTTCAATTTCGCTGGCACCGAGGGGACGACATCTGTCAAAGTTTGCGACGCGTACAACTGTAACCCCTCGAATGGAGGACAGGCGTTGATGAATACTCTTGGTGGCTGTGGTACTCGGCCAACATATAACGTCAATATCGACACAGCCGCCTACGAGTCTATCAACGTCAAGCCAAATAAAACTCTTGTTGGCAGAAACAAGGCGACATTAAATGGGAAAGGCCTGCGCTTTGTTGGCTCGTCCAACATCATTATCCAGAATATTGCTATCACTAACCTCAACCCGAAATACGTTTGGGGTGGCGATGCCCTTATCTTTAGCGACTCTAAGAACATTTGGATCGATCATGTTACGGTACGACTATGGCAAATCCGACATCTTTGTAAAGAATTGATTGGTTAATCTGTGACTCCTAGACCTCAAGATTAGGCCGACAGCACTATAGCTTCGGAACCGGCGCCAGTACGGGAATCGCAATCTCCAACAGCTTCCTTGACGGTAGAACAACCCAGTCGGCAACCTGTAACGGCCACACGTACTGGGGTATCGAACTGGTTGGTTCTGGCGATCAAATCACCTTTTACAGTACGTTTCCTTAGCTACCTGAATCCCTGCACAAAGCCTACCCGTGGCCTCTTACATCAGAAAATTATGTTTACTACACCTCGGGCCGCACGCCCGCCCTGTCCGGTGACACACTCTTCCACGCAGTCAACAACGTCTGGTCATCCAACGCCGGCCACATGATCGAGAGTGGAGATCGCGGCAAGGGTATCTTCGAGGCGAACCATTTCGTCAACATCCCTATTGTGGTTATTGATAATTACGGAGGAAAACTATTCACGTCCGATCCGTCACAAGTGACGAAGTGCAAAGCGTATCTCGGTCGCCAATGCGTCTCTAACATCTTGTCCAACTCAGGTCCTTTCCGAGGTGACACCATTGATGTTTTGAGTGGCCTCAAGGGGAGGAAGGACGTTGTTGTGCCCGCCTCGGCTCTTTCTATCTCGAACACTGTGCCCTCGACTGCCGGGTACACCCTTTAGGAGCCAAGAAGACGCAGCTCTTCCTAGTTGTATGGCAAAAGTGAACTGGACTTCATGTACTATACTTCTTTTTCGGCATTAATAACATATTTAGAAACTCCAACGCCTATGAAACTCTTGCCTAATTACTCTTATGCAACTTACCTATTAGAGAATTATATTACAAGTTAGCTATTGAACTGGATGATTCGTCTCTCAAATAATCCATTCCCTTAATCAACCGAACGAAACCACATGTAGGAGAAATGGGTCAAGGTGCAAGTGGATGAATTAGAGACGGCCTGGGGAGATCAACAACCTGCCACAATTGAAAGTTTGGAGGCTTTTGACACAGATGACCTAGTGATGGTATCATGTTGTATAAGAGGGAGGCGGGTCTGCTCCGTCGTCTCCGGAGGTAATTAGGGCTGCTGCGACGTTTTAGCTAGGGCTAGGTGAGAATGAAATTCCATCTTGATTGCTCATCACTCTACTTGAAAATCACTGCTCTGACAAGCCGCTGTCAAGAGAACGGACGGTGGTGGGAACCGCGCATTTCTTTGATGGTCACCGCATTCCGGGAAGGTTCGCGGAGAAGGAAGAGATATAGGAAGCATAGTTTAGGCTCCAGAATCAAATTGACTACTACAACCTACAGAGCATTCTCATAATGCTTCGTGGGATTGCCCAAATCATTGGAATGCAAGTTCATGTCCTCTGTTGCGTGTCAAGCGCGCCGCCTACTCATGTAAGAATTGCTTGGATTGTGGCGATGGAACTACTAACGCTCTACTCCGAGGATTGTTTCGAATCCTCAAGCTACTGTTTGTCTGCCTGGCCCACCATCTGCAATGAATCCTTCCACAACCGAGCCTCGTTCTCAGCGTCATAAGCGTGCCCTGCGAACCCTTCTCCAGCAATCTCATGATTGTCATTTCCTCGAACTGTTTTCCAGCATTCGGCAAGGTACTCCCCACCCTTGTTTTCCCACTCCTTCCCTATGGCAGCCCACACTGTTGTTGCAGCACCCTGCTCGGGCGATTTCATCAATTTGGGGATGTGTGGATCCGTTTGCATCGCCGCGAGCACAGCTTCGTCCATGTGAACCATGAGAGGGGTAGAGATCATACCAGGATGAACACTGTTAGCATGCAATCCCTGTGAACCGTAGCGCCGCTCAATTTCGTTGGTCATGTAAATATTTGCAGTCTTTGATTGGCCGTAAGCAACCCACTGGTTGTATTCAGTCTTTTCGAAATTATAGTTGCCGGTTTCGTTGATTGAGGCGACGTGGTGGGCAGAAGAAGAGAGATTAACAACACGAGATGAAAACCCAGGGCTGGCGCTGGCGAGAAGAGCCGGTTTCAGGAGCTCAAAAAGTAGGAAGTGGGCCAGGTGGTTGACTCCAAACTGCATTTCAAACCCATCCTTGGTGTATTCCAATTTGGGCAGAGCCATGATTCCTGCGTTATTGATCAGGATATTAACTTGGTTGTCGGACTTCTGAAGGATAGTCTTCGCAGCAGCACGCACGCTGCTCAGAGAAGTGTTATCCATCTCAACAAGTTCAATTTTGCCTGGCTTGAGGATACCGTCCAGAGCAGTCTTGGCTTTGTCGAGGTTTCGCGCGGTCAATAACAGATTTGCTCCGGTTAAGGACAGGGCACGAGCTGTCTCAATCCCCAATCCAGACGAAGTGCCTGTGATGACGATTGTCTTGCCGCCAAGACGACCCTCTGCTCCTTCATCCTTAACGATCTGGATTGCTGTGGGACGAGCGTCTCCCGGACCGTTAGGGTTCGCATGTGCTTCTGCGTATCGGGACATTGGGAATGATCTGAGGAAAAGCGCGGATTGTTTAAATGTAGATATTTGTTTTAGGACAAGTGAACTCGAAGGTAATTTCTTTGATCCTATTTGGAGAGCTTGGGTAGACAGACTATATATCTTTTTCTTTAAGGCTCAGATCTCCCAACCTTCTCGAACCCTTCCCTTTCTTACAAATATCGGCACATTGTGTTGTCCCGAAGTGAAACGCTATGTTCGGCCCTAAACATGATCTACTAGAACTGCCCATTCACTGTTTGGTCTCAGCGTTCACATATCCTTATAACGAGCATGAGGGAATTAATGACTGAACTGGGACATATCAGAGACTGGGTGCAACGAATGTCCTGAGAGCACACAGCTGAGCCGTGCTAGCGCGGACTGATTCGGACCTAAGCTGGGCAGAATCCATTTACCTTCCAAGGCGGAACTTAATGAGTAAACATAGATCGGGCTAGAAACTGCACTGGTTTCGAATTGAGTGCGTGACGGTATCTCCGCAACGGACCACCCAACATTGCGGGTTACGCTTTGATCCTTGCTAGCGCTGCTCGGTCTGATTCTAGAAGCACATGTTATAAGGATATCAATCCGCCCGTCTATTTGCGGTGACACACCCTAGCATTACAAATTAATTTTTTTGACCCTTGCTAACGCTGTTGGGCCTGGTCCTAGGGGCACATGTTATAAGGATATCAATTCACCCGTCTTTCCGCCTCTCGTCCAGCGACAACAAATTATTGTCTACCAGCAATCTAATGTCAGCAGGGGCTTCACACCAAAGACGATCTCGCTTCGATTAATTAGAGGCAACTCGAGTGACGCACAGGATGGGTCCCTCCAGGACTGCGATGCCCCACTCACAGCGCACTGCACTACGCCACTACTACCAGATTACCAATCCAAAACCAACTCACTTTGATCTTCAGATCTGGTTCAAGTCCCAATTCGGCCATCAGATTAGTCAGTCCATGGTCAGCCGGAGTCTAAGCGATCGCTTTGCTCATCTTGACGTCTCTACTCCAAGACGCCAGGTGATCTCCAAATTCCGTATACGGGACTGCAGCTGGCCTTGGCTAGACTTATTGCTCTCCGACTGGCTGAATATAGTGGAAGGTCAGTCAGGCAAAGTTTCAAACGACGTCATTAAGCACAAAGCTAGGCAGGTTTGGAGAGACTCGGATGAATGCCAGAGTTTAGCAATGCCAAAGTTCTCTTCCGGCTGGATCGCCAAGTTCAGGAAGAGACATGAGATTCGGCAACAGTCCTTCCAAAATCAACGCTTTGTTTTGCCGTCAGAACGAGACTACTTGACAAGTGAAGAAAATTCTTCAAAGTCACAATCAAGGCCCATGCTGTTACTAAACCAAGGTCCTTTCATCTTATCACCACAATCTGAGGCAGCGACAAACTACATTTCGCCAAACGGCACCGACTCTCATCCTCAACTCAGCACATCGACCAACCTCACCTTCTCCTCTGATCACCTCATTCACCTTGTTCAACACAATGTTCTTCGGGCATTACTATCCAACAAGTCTCTACTGCATTCCGTAGCAACCTTCTTGAAGGGAGCGAACTCTATCCCACATGGAAACGAGTCCGCCGTACAACTTTGTGGTGCCCTGACAGTTGTCCGCCCTCGTTCTGAACAAAATATCCCCCACACATTATACCCAACAATGCTACAGATGAACTGGGTTCACACGAGCTGGATTGACATGTTCCCATTTCCGAAGTTTCGAGATAATCTCATCAAGAAAGGCTTGGACTTCGTGCCCGAGAACATGCGTCGGGACCTCTTCGGTGATATATTTCCAGACCCGGTTACACCGGGGCCAGGTCACTGTAAGACCGCGCCATTATTAACATCGCCTTCACCTTCTGCGGCCGATGGGGCCATTGGCCGAGGATTTGAGAATCCTGACGACTATACAGCTGGTCGCCGATGCCTGATTAATTGGGGTGAGCCTTGGAAAGTCGAAAGCTGGGAAGTTACGCCCGGATTTCTGAGGAATTGGGGGTGGGCTTTAGAAGGCTGTGACGATTTAATTCAAGCAAGCAATCGATGGCGTGCGCAAAGAGATGAGGAACCCCTGCAGATTTAATGGAGGCTCCTGAGCTGGATCCGGGCCCATCGCCTTGGTAGTGCCGGCGTTGCTCGTGTTGCTAGCTTTTTTCATGGCCCTTGAATCCTCAGGGGTGGTAGGAACATTGCGCATGTATACTTTGGAATTACTATTTAGCTAATTAATTAACTGTGCTTATACCAATGGCTAAATGTTTCTAGCTTATGGTCTGTAACTTCATGAGGACTGAAGGTTTGATTTAGTTTAAATACAGTCTTGCATATCCTACAAGGGATAAACATTGTGAATGTACCATTAGCTGCGGCTCCAGGACGATATATTTGATGTACCTTAATGTGCCTATTGATCGCCTCATATTGGGTTAAGCAGGCTGATATGAAAAGTAACAGCGATTCTAAAGCGCAGGGGTGCGCATCGCAAGCCCTTGTAACCTTGTCCGGTAAATTTCAAGGCACCCACTCCCATGGGGTCTTTGCATTATATTATGGCCGTTCTCATTGACGATGCTGGCCACAAATTAAGAAGATGAATAAGTCCATTCTAATGCCAGAGTGATTATTGAACATTCCACGTAGTTTTTGTTAGTCCTTTCATACAGTGGTGCTTAGCCAAGCTCATTAGAAGGGAAAAGCTGTAGCAAACCCGGCATGACGCTCCCGATGAACTTCTTCTCAGACTATCTTCTTATGCAGAGTCGCTCTTGCTACTTGCTGTCACCTGCTCAACAAGATGTTAAGTGAAAGCTTCTTAGAGATAGAGCGAGTGACTGTATCATGCCGCCAACGATCGAAAATCTTGTCCATGGTGGGGATTGCGTTTGCACTGTGGCTTCAATCAAGTTCTGTTACTGTAGGAAATGCGCATCCGGTGGGTTATCGTGGTGCGTTGTTCTCTAGTGACCCGCCGGTGACGAATAGTGCGAATAAGACGCAGCAAGAAATAGTGCTGTTTCGGTATTAGCGGCTTTATCGGGTTTAGAGTAGATATCCTTTGGACGAATGTCTTTTAGGCTTGAACTTCTTGTGTCTCCGAAATGCTAGAGGTATAAAGTGGCTCACCAGCCGCCACCGAGCTTTCCCAGTCTCCCAGACAAATTGTGAAAAGTTTCATTCAGACCCCCGTCAAAAAAGTCTACATCCGCGGTATCCTTCCTCAAACACAAGTTCTCGAAATGAAGAACGATCACAAGTTCGAAGGCTGGATAGCATACGACAAAAAGGCCACCGAGGGTAACCTGCAATGGGGGCTCTACAACCCCAAGCCCTTCTCAGATACGGATGTTGACATCGCAATCACACACTGTGGGGTATGCGCCAGCGATTTGAGCCATATGAGGTCAAGCTGGAAACCAGCCGACTACCCAATCGTAGTGGGCCACGAGATTGTGGGGCACGCGGTTCGTATCGGCAAGGACGTCAAAGAGATCAAAGTCGGCGACCGGGTGGGTGTTGGCGCCCAGGTCCTTAGTTGTCTCGAATGCAACCGATGCACTCATGGCCAAGAGCAACACTGCACCAAAACTGTCATTACCTACGATGCTAGATATCCTGACGGCAGCAAGGCGTATGGCGGCTATGCCAGGTTCTGGCGTGGAAGCTCGAAGTTTGTCTTCCAAATCCCCGAGAAGCTGTCAAGCGAGTTGGCCGCTCCACTTCTCTGTGCTGGCATCACAACCTACACGCCACTAAAAGAGAATGGAGCCGGACCAGGCAAAAGAATTGGAGTTATCGGCATCGGAGGGCTGGGGTCCTTTGGGATTTTACTTGCGAAGGCCCTCAAGGCTGACAGGGTGGTTGCAATCTCACGTACATCTTCTAAGAAGGAAGATGCCACGAAGATGGGGGCCGACGCTTTTATCGCCACTGAGGAAGAAACGGACTACGCGACAAAGTACGACAGCACACTAGATCTAATTATTTGCACCGTGTCTGGGCCCGATCTACCAATTGCGCAATACCTGGGCCTCCTAGATGTAAACGGTGTGCTAATCCAGCTAGGCGCCCCAGAGGATCCAATCCCGGCTATCAATGCGTTCTCCCTGCTTAGGAAGAACCTCAAGCTTGGTGGCAGCTTGATAGGCTCGAGAAAAAACATTAAGGAGATGCTTCAGTTAGCGGCTGATACGAATCTCCCCAGTTGGGTTAATGTCAGGCCTATGAGCGAGGCTAATCAAGTAGTGGTAGACATGGCTAAGGGCAAGGCTAGGTATAGATATGTGCTAAGAAATGATAGTTAGACTTGGTGGCGAACAGGGCGAAACGCTTGTGATAGGTGCGCGTGGTGTTTTTTATTATTTTATTTTATATTCGGGTGACGTAAGGCTCATCCTAATTAGGATAGTGCTTCAGCTTGTAGCAGAAGGTCTAGGTTACAGTTGTCCCATCTTGTGTTTTCCCTCTATTTCTTTCAACCTTCACCTTGAGCCAATAAAGAACGTTCATTTACTAATACTCGTCTACTACCTACGAACTTGACACGAATTTGAGTACCTACGAGTGGCCTATGCTGAGCGGCTTGAGTCATTCAGTACCAAGAATTGCTCGGGGGCTTCTGAATCTAGCAAATCAGAAAGTCCCTACGCAGACTACCTGTGTCAGCATTCTTCACTACTCCTAAGACTGCGCATCTAGAATACTTGGTAGAACGGCTGTCAAGGAGGCCACTCTGGGTGTAACGCTGAACATCGGCGATCGGAGTTTTCCATTGCTTGTACCCTGCAGCCAACTATCACTGCTTATGCCATTGGTTAAACAAAATTTCTCGATACCATGACTTCGCACTAATAACCCACCCAGACCGAGTGAGGAAATACGTAATAAGATTAACCCAGATATAGCTATGATATTCTATTTGTCAGTAAGTCCGGTTGGGCTTGTTTACTTCACAACAGCTGTAGGAGTCGATGCAACTAGGAGATCCAAAACTTTTCCAATTCAGGTATCGGGCCCAATGAAGTTGGACGGAAAGCCGACATCGAATGGCTTGACGCTTTCCAACTACTCCATTTGCTCGCCAGCCAGCTTGGTATCAAGAGCACATGTGTTGTCATACAAATGACCTATCTTCCTGCCGCCGACCAAAGGCAAAATGTACGGGGCTTTAGCCATGAAATAAGTAAGCGCAATCGCTGTCGCAGACTCGATGCCGCATTCCGCCACGACCTTCTCGAGTGCCCCGCTCTTTTTGATTGATAAGATGATGTATCTAGGTCTTGTCTGATAATGGATCATGCTAGAAGCAGAGACTTTTGCAACGAAAAGTCGATTTAGCAGCGTACTAACGCTTTTCAAAAAACGAATCACGAC
>JAAVUC010000756.1:0-76710 GCA_014898925.1 Fusarium nelsonii
GTATGGGGGCATTGGGGCATTGGGCATATTGTCGTCCATCCACGGACCTCTATTCGCTCGGGGAAGTTTGAAAAATAGGGGATGAGATATTTTAACATGCGACAAACGGGCCGTTTTCTGATGATTGTGGACGGTGGACGTTGGGGACGCACGTCGGTTCTCCAGCGACAGGCATGAAGCTCCGAGTAAACGGCCGGCTCTCCACGGCTCCGGGTGGAGAAGTCTAGGAGCTTCCGAAATGATGCGGGTCCGGAGTAGGATTTTTTTTCCTTGGGTGTAGGCTTTGATCAATGCAGTTTTGAATGACTGTAGGGAAAGTCACGTTTTCACGGAAAGGAAGAGAAAAAAAATATGAGTATTGAGATGGAAATCTTGAAGTCTCTTTTTTGGTTAGCGTGTTAGAGACCTGGATTAATATGCCGGTACTTGAGCCAAGACATCATCGTAAAGGTCAAGGTTGATCCACATATGTCTCTGCCTTGGCGATGAATGAAACCTTGAGTGATTGAGCGAAAAGAATGATCTTGGGAATGAGTTCGGTATCAATTCGGCTCTCCGCAGAATTCCCCAGAATCTCGCTCGCTACAGAATCAAGGTTTGGTGGACAAGAACGTTGTCTCGGTGTCACTCCCGTCACTTTCTGGAGAGAGATGGAGGTGATGGGATTCATCAATGCTTCTCTCATGTCTCATGCGTCGTTGATCGACGTGGGCCTGTTGTTTGACATCGCACCGAGAACGATGCCGTAAGCCCAGAGATTGGTCAATCTTAGTGGACACCACACCGGGGTTTAAGCTTACCTTGACAGTTACGTCATCTCCCATCTTAAACATCAACAGCAACAACCTTTAATTTTCTCTCACCAACCAAGTTTCCACTTTGCCAACCCAGGTACGTACCCCAGAAAACTTTGAACCACCTTACAGGAGCTGTGCCAAGGGGAAAACGAATCCACATTATTCCAGAAACTCCAATCACTATCATTCAGTCAGTAACGGATGCGGCCCCTGCACTTTCTTGACTCGTTCCCCGTGGGTGGACAACCCGCAACGCGACACACCCCCAGCCCAGCCCAGCCCAAGCCATGCTCGCCTTGCCTCGGGGCAGCAGTCAGTCCCCCAGCTTCACCCAAGTTCAGTTGGAGATGCAGAGACGAAAAGACAAAAGATACTGGAGAAACCCCAGATCAAAAGGATTAAACAAACGCCACTGACATCGGCCCTTTACTCCTCAAACTCGTTACAGACTAACAACTACCACCACATGGACCGTTCACTTCCTCTTTTTGACGATGTTACCGCGATGCCAATACCAACTACACGCACTAACTCAGCGAGGTGATGTGATCTGCGTCTGGCGCAACGGCTGACTTGAACTTGGCCGCCCATGATGGTTTCCCCCCATGACGACTGCCAAGTTTAGCAAATCATGCCCCATTCATCATCACCAGAGATGGAAGGCAGCGCCAGGTCTTGCTCCAGGACCTGAACCTGCACCTGCACCGGGGCCCCCGACTGCCTGGCCTGGCTTGTCTTTCCTCCGTCCGTTCTTCCTTCTAGCGTGATGGATCAGGATGCTCTGATGGGGCAGGCCATACATCGTTTCTGTGATACGACTGAAATCTCCGCTTCCATGTCATTTCTTTATACCCCAGGTCTGGGCCACTGAACAATAAAAGACCCTCGTCCTCCCGCCTTTCTAGCTTTTTGGAAACAGATCTTTACTCTAGTTTTTATTTCCTTTTCCCCAAACACTTCTGTCATCTGCCAGGCAGTTGTACATCATGTTGGGTCAAAAGTATGCATACACTCCTTTCTTCCCCCCCTGTCACTCTCTTCCTCTCAACCCAATACTAACAGTATCCCTCTTCCAGGTCTATCAAGGTCAATGGCGCCGATTGTGGTATCGAATCCGTCCTTTTGGGTGTGATTACGTCCATTGGCGGCTTCCTCTTCGGTTACGATACAGGTCAAATTAGTTCTATGCTCCTGTTCACTGACTTCAAGGAGCGTTTTGCCCAAGGCCCTGAGGGTAACAGAGAATGGGACCCTATCATTCAGTCCATTCTTGTTAGTCTCATGAGTATTGGAAGTTTGCTTGGTGCTCTCTCTGGTGCTTAGTATGTTGCTTCCTTCAGCAGCCCTTGTCGACAACTTTCGCTAACAACTTTATAGCACCGCTGATTGGTGGGGTCGACGAAAGAGTATGACATTCGGAGTCGCCATCTTCATCATTGGCAATGTCATCCAGATTACGGCGATGGAGTCGTGGGTTCATATGATGATGGGTCGATTCGTTGCTGGTCTCGGTGTCGGTAACCTCTCCGTCGGTGTTCCCATGTTCCAGTCCGAATGCGCCCCTCGAGAAATCCGTGGTGCTGTTGTCGCCTCCTACCAGCTTATGATCACCATCGGTATCCTTGTCTCCAACATAGCATGTCTTGGTTTCAAGAAGATGGACACCAACAGCGCTTCCTGGAGAATCGTCATCGGCCTCGGTATCCTATTCTCCCTTCCTCTGGGTATCGGTATTCTCATCGTCCCCGAGTCCCCTAGATGGCTTGCTTCTCGAGGCGACTGGGAGGGTGCCCAAACAGCATTGGGACGTCTCCGTGGCATGAAGCACAACCTCGACCACCCCCTTGTCCAGGACGACCTGAAGGAAATGAAGGACATTCTCGAGAAGGAGCGACAAGTCGGCCAGGGTGGCTGGGTCGAGTGCTTCAACCCCAAGAGCGGAATCCCCAAGCTCGTCTGGCGAACATTCCTCGGTTTCTTCATCCACTTCCTTCAGCAGTGGACCGGTGTCAACTACTTCTTCTACTACGGTGCCTCCATCTTCGAGTCTGCCGGTATTGATGACCCTATCCAGACCCAGCTTATCCTGGGTGCTGTCAACGTCGCCACTACCTTCATGGGTCTTTGGTTCGTCGAGCGATTCGGTCGTCGCTGGCCTCTATTCATCGGTGCCCTCTGGCAAGCTGGTTGGCTCTGTGTCTTTGCCGCCGTCGGTACAGCTCTCAACCCCGAGGACAGCAAGGCCGTCGGCATCGTCCTCATTGTCTGCGCCTGCATGTTCATCGCTTCTTTCGCCAGTACTTGGGGTCCCATGGCTTGGGTCGTTATCGGCGAGACCTTCCCTCTCCGAACTCGTGCGAAGCAAGCTTCTATTGCTACAGCCGGTAACTGGCTTGGAAACTGTAAGTTCCTTACCATCAACATGCATCTTCCAATACTAACTCGTCTTCTAGTCATGATTGCTTTCCTTACTCCTCTTGCCACTGCCGGTATCTCCTACAGCTACGGTTTCGTCTTTGTCGGAACCAACCTGGCTGCCGCTTTCCTTGTTTGGTTCTTCCTTTACGAATCTCGCGCCCTCAGTCTCGAGAACGTCGACCTCATGTACGGCCAGGAGGGTCTCAAGCCCTGGAACAGCCATAAGTGGGTTCCTCCAGGATACATCACCCGTGAGCAGCGAGACGAAGCCCACTTCGCTCGTGGCAACGAGAAGGGCAGGAACAGCGAGTCTCACTCTGGCGAGGATTCAAGAGTTGAGTCCGTTATGGCTTAAAGGAAATGATTGCATGGAATTATTTGCAGGCACTGGATGCATACGAGGCGTTTGAAGTTTTGTTACTGTATAATTACGGTACTGGAGTCGTTGGCAGTCTAACTTGGAAACTGTTAGATCAATTATCATTATTTTGTTCAAAACTCATTAATTATGCTGTCTCGTGATGTGCTAAGCTAAAATGCAACTTGTGCTGGGTATCGCAAAATGCAAATGCTCCTCAACTCCAATGCCCATACTGTTGCTCCAGGCAACATTCATCGTTCATCTTAATTCGTATCGTTTCTCTTCTTCTTGGTGACTGCCATATCTTCTTCCGAATCGCCCCTCTTTCTTTTGCCGATGGCTCTATAGGCAGACACAGGATGCATAACTTTGTCTCTGTTGGACAAATACTCGAGAACTCGCCTGGTAGAATTGACGTCCTCTTTCTTGCTGGGTACAAACGATTCCCTGACATCTGGGCGATTGATGTGTACTGAAGTATCGCCCCATGCCTTGACCACTTCATTGTCGAGAGTCTTGATATGCGTTCCGCGCAGGATGATTTCGCCAACTGTGTCTTCCACTCGGTAGCGGAAGACACAAGCTCTCTTCTCCTTGCCATTCCATAGCTCGAGCAGCTGGAGGTTGGGCATCTTCTTCGCCGCTCGGGCTGCCGCGCACAAAAGGTTATTTATATCCTCCTTCGTGCCGATGTTGAAGATGTCGGAGGTGAGCGAAAGTGTCTTGAGATTCTCCCAGTCTGGTAAGGATCTGGTGGCCTCGTCTGAATCGGCTGGCCAGAATGGACGCAGGAACTCCTTTGCATCTATCAAGTGTGATACAGAGAGATGCTCCAGATTCTTGGAGTACTGTCTCAGGCACTTGGGCAGGCTTACGACGGACGCATCTTTGGGCCCCCAATTGTGGAAGACAAGGCTGGTATCGCCGTATAGGCTAAGGGTCTTGACCGACGGTGGTAGATCCATTGCGAAGGTCACCTGTGCCTCTTTACACCAAGACATTTCGTCACAGGACTCTGCACAGCGCCAGCGCTCAACGTGGACGTCCTCGACGGCCGGGAGACTGCTGAGAATCTTGTTCAAAGCAGTGGGATAGATCTCCCGGAACTGCTGTCGGCGGATGAGGAACTTGGTCACGACTGACACTGGAGGTAACTGCGGAACGTCGTCTTCGCCTTCCCCTTCCCCTTCCTTGTCAGCTGCGGACTCGCTGTAAATGAAGTCAAGGGGCCTCCAGCCGAAGAGGTTGTTAACCGTCGCGAACCAGTAGTCGTTGCGCTTATTGTAGGTGATATACCCGCTCGGCGAACTGAGTGCCTCGTGCAGCTTTCCATAAGGCGTATGTACATCACCAGCATTACCGTACTGCTCCATCGAACTAGATACAAGATACTCCTTGTAGAGTTTGACATCCTTTTCGATAGAGGAGTTCCACTTGAGCATACCCGCCCAATCACTCGAAGAATCGGCGCTGAGTTCAAGCGTCATACCCTTCTGTCCAGCGCCCTGCCATTCTGAAAGAACTTCCCAGAGGCACTTAATGGATTCTGTAAAAACAAAGTCCAGTTGCCAGAGGACTGTGGGGTCTTCATCCGCTTTGGACATGGGGGTGGGATATGCTGGCAGTTCTATACGGAGCCAGAGATGCTTGAGGAGAGAACATCTGTGGCCTATGATGATTCGAGATAGAGCGCAAATGTCGTATTGCGTGATGGTTAGGTTGTTGAAGGTTCTGGATTCGAAGAAGGTGTTCCAGAATTTATCGACGCAGGCGTAGCGGGCGAGAGAGGATGAGGCAGGGGGGGAGGATTCGGTATGAGGTTTAGAGGAAGCTGGGGAGGGTTCGGCAACGAAGTTAAGGATCATCGACTGGATTTCAGCCGGAAAAGAGCAAAAGTGAGGCATGATGTCTGATGCCAAGGTAAGTTGTTAGGTTGGGTATATGGATAAGGTATAGAGGGTTGTACCGAGTGTGAGGGTGGTGATAGTCGGGATGATAGAATGGGGTATATGCGGATGAATAGGTAGAAGAGGGTAGGTATTGTGATGATGCAGGTATATGCAAATAGAAGCGGATATAAATGATCTGCTTGATGGTAATATCTCTCTGAAGTCTCCGATAGAAGTGCAAGAGGTAGAGGAGATGAAGTTGATGAGTGCAAACAGATGCAGCTGTCGATGCTAATGCAGATAATCCTTTTAATGATATTGATCCTCCGAGATTATGAATCGAATAGCTCGAGACGATGTATTGTGTGAAGAAGTCGTTGTCAGAAAGATGTCGGTAGAAAGGTGTTAGTAGAAGGATATTAGTAGAAGGATATTAATAGAAGGATGTTTGTAGAAGGTAAAGGAGAAGGTAGGGAAGATCAAGTCTCCAGCGTATGCAGAATAGAAAAAAGTAGCGATATGCTTGTATGAATCAAGAAGGATGTAAAAGGTCTCATGCAGATGAGAAGAAAAAGTGCGAACAGTAGCGTGATGCAAAGTGAATAGCAAACATAATTGTCTGAACAGTACCAAGGGCATAACAAGGGTAATTATATAGATTTCCAACGAGAGGAGAGTTCAAACACGAAAAGGTATTATTTGATTTACTTTGCGTATACTTCTACGAAGTTGAGGCTATTGCTCTGCTCTTGCTCTGCGGCGAATGGGGGTTTAAAGTTGAGTTTTTGCCTCTACAGAAAATGTGCTCAGTTGCTGTGTGACAGTCAAGTTTTGCTGAAGTTATTCCAGGTAGCTAGTTTTGGAGGATATGAAGGTTCATTATGATTTATTGCGTTGCTCTGCGGGTGGGAAAGATCTTTGCGATGTTAACGGGGAATCGTGACCATACATCAAGGGGCACTGTAAGGAGAGATACGATGAGGCAATGGGAACAACAATAACTGTTCTACTGACTATAAACTTTAGTCCATAAGTTACTTCAAATCATTTCATCTATGCCTAGAAAAAGAATTCGAGTACAAGTCCGGCTACACTTCTCTCCATCCTGTGGGTACTGGCTGTCAGTGGCAATCATGATATCGTTCTAACGTGATAATATCCAAGGAAATTCGGTCGAAAGTTATCCGAAGCACCAAACGGCAGCAAATTCTTTCAAAGTCAATATTGGATTCGTCGATTCATGGCTCGGAGGGTTTGAACAAAGATGCGGCTGCATATACGTGCACAGAACTCTGGCAGTGGTGGTTGACCAGGCATTTAGGCAGCACTGCACTCAAGGGTCTACTCCCCAAGAAAACTTCTACGAGAATCCTAAGCCTAAAAATCGAATAGAAATCTCTGAATTCTATCTCTTTACTTAAAGTAGTACTTGTTATGAATAATTTGTCACCGCAAGTAAAGCGTTCGCTCCATAAGCTCTGTATTAGAATCAGGCCACGACAAGAAAGCGATGTGTGCCATTCGCACCAGAACAAAAGACAATATTAGGTATCACTGAACAGAAGAACAAAGCCCTATCTATACTCCATCCATGTTTTGCCCCAGTCCACATAAAAAGTAATAGCAAACCCTTAGCAAAAGAACAGTAGAATCACCCAACGACAACCATCTCGTCCACCATCTTCATGAACCTCTCTCTATACTCCTCTGGATCGGCTGTAATGCTCATAGGCCCCTTGTGAGCAATCTTGTTGAATATCTTGACAACCTTTGTCAACGCTCGCGCTTGAAAGGTATGCTTTGCCCAGAAAAAGTCCAACACGACACATCGATATGTCCACTTCCCTTCCACATCATCCACACCACTTCGCCAGTTTCCTGCGTCGGATTCCACAACAGGTACCTGGCTGCCCTTGGGGTACCGCACGAGAAAGAGTGAGTAGTCGACCGCGTTGTGGGAAGCGAGCAGTGCTGAATCGGCAAAGAGGAGAGAGATGAGTTCCTCCTTAGCCTGGCGAGTAACGCGAACTTTGTCGGGGAACTCATCGACTAGACGTTCTATCACGCTATCCGGTACGAGAGCACCGTCTGCGATATCTCTCTCGGGAAAGAAGTAGTCATTAGGTTTGAGATCGTATGTTTCCCACGTCTTCCCCTCTTCACCCTGTGGTTTTCCATAGAGCAAATTCTCCATGACAATGTGATGCGTAGGCGCAGCACCCAACATCCCACCAAGAGACGCATGCGGAGCATAAACAAGATCCATAATCCGAACGAGCAGACTGTGTGGCTGGTGTTTCATATGTCCCACATACGGATCCAGCAGCTCCTTTGCAAAGAAATCATGCTCGAAGCGGCGAGGAAGAGACTTTATGAGATACTTCTCATTTTCTGTAGTAAAAAAGGTAGAGCCACTATATCCCAAATCTCCGATGGGCACAAGGGAGTCTTTGTCGTCGGATGCGAAAGATTCATGATACTCGTCGTCGTCAATCTGCCAGACTTCTTTCCTTAGTGCTAGGAAGTCGACGGACCGGTAGCGACCGAGAAGAAGTTTGAAGAGACGGAAGAAGGCAATTATGGTTTTGATGAGGCCTTTTTTTGAGGAGCTGTGGCGTTGGCATACTGCCTTTGCTATTGAGACTGAGATGCGAGAAGAGCGAATCTTCATCTTCACGCGTGTTCTTTGGAATGCACTGCTGTTTTTGTTATTTTGTTCCGGGTAAATTGATGAGCAGGACTCTAAATTTGGCGTGTTTTTCGTGGTGGACTCGTGATATGTTGGTGAAGTGTTGGTGGTGGAATGAGAAGGAATGTTGAGAAGGTAGTTCTGGAACTGTTCTGACGTCACTGTATCATCAAATCGAGGATCGAGATTACCTGCCTCCTACCTGCGATACTAAGACTCGTGCAACGACATCACATGTTAAGCAGAAATATTACTGAATAAATTCAAGCATAATTATGTGCTGTACTGTATTTCTCATTTCTTCCTGGTCATTACCATTCCGTACCTCTATAGATATTCTGTTTGTCAAACACGTCTACTCTGTATGTATGTGTGGATATAAAAATCGAAAGCCCAGACACGCTCGCTTTGCGCCAATTGCTCTAGCCAAATCCCATTGTAATAAATAAAGAAAAGAAAAACCCTTTTGTGTATCCGCTTGATGACCACTCCGAACCTGTTGCTCCGTTCAGAGGAATTAAGACATAGGAAATAAAACAAGGAAAGAAAATGTATCAAATGTTCATGCTTAGAAGCTGAACAGTCCACTTCGTCTCTTACCCAACGGGTAAACAATCAGTGCACTCATGAACAGACCAACACTAATTCCAATAGCGACCTGAATGACCTTGAACAAAACGTTGAACGCAGTTCCTTCAAGGTTGCCCATTGTGTTCATATCAGTCGCGACCTTTGTTCCGTTCTTGGTAATCTCATCAGCCATGGTGATGCTAGCCAGTAGAGAGCCACCCGCCGCGAGACCAGAAGGCACTTGCACGAAGATAGCAGGAAGCATAGCTGCAGCTGCAAGACTGTATCCGACCTTGCGAGGCTTCTTCTCGGGCTCCTGGTTCTTCTCGGGTGTGACAGGTCTCGACTCTGGATCTGTGAGGGTTGGTAGGGACCATGATGAATCTGACTCGAGCCTCTTCTTGGTGTAGCGCGGTCGCATCCTGAGTTTCCACCAGTCGACAAAGTCCAGCCAGCCGTTCTCGACATGTCGTCCCATGCGAGAGTACAAGTTCGCCAGGATACCAATCGTCAAAGCACCCAACATGTTGGAGATCTGACCGTTTCCGCCAAAGTACTCGGCGCAGTAGCTGTTCACTGACCAACCAGCCAGAGCCATTCCGACCATAACAGGAGATTGCTTCCACTTGGCCTGGTTGATGAGACAGAGACACATGGTGAATCCAGGCACGAAAAGAAAGTACCACCCTCTTTCCAAAGGTCTGTCACAGGTCGATCGACTCGAAGCGTTGCTGTCAATCATTCCGTAAAGGGATGCGCCGATGGTAATGCCATATCCGAGGAAGAGGGTATAGATGAGAGCGTGTACCATGCGGACACTACCAGCGACGATGTTATGGCTTTGAAGTTCGAGTGAACTGCAGAGAACCATGTAACCCGGGAGAATCAAGGCGATACTGCTCTGCGCCAGGGCACTGAAACAGAATAGCTTGCCATCCTGAATCGAACCAAATGCTCTTGCGATGAAAGATGTGATGACAGCGGCGGAAACTTCGAAAACGTGGGCGTACAACTCATTACTAGGAGCCAAGACGAGTTGAAGAATACCGACGATAGAACCGAGGAGGAATGCAATAGGAAGATCGATAAATCGTCCTTGGAAAGCGAAAGGGGCTACACAGGCTGATGCGACACCATACAAGAATACTCGAACCCAGACATTGTACTTTGGCTTCCGTTCATTGACCTCGTCAAGTCGCTGTGTAGCTTCCTCAACGCCAATCTTATCATGAACCACCTCCTTGTAGATGTTATGCACATCGCGAAGACGTCCAAGATCAATACCCTGCGGAACACGAACAAGCTTGACCTCAGTTGTATGCGTAGTGCTATCATCAAAGCTGATAATCATACACCCAGGAAGATACAGAAACTGCGCTTCAATCTCGAGAACTCGCGACGACATGGTCATGTACTCCTCCAACCGATGCGTAGGAGCACCATACATCATGAGCGCACGGCATAGCTTAAGGAGATATCGGTGCCGTTGGATGATACCAGCGATGTGGATGGTGATTCGTGCCTTGTCTCGCTTCTTGGGAGGCGGCGGCTTGATGTTCTCGGCCCATTTACCAGAGATGTTGGCCGATGCGGGAGCAGCGAACATAGAAGATGACTTCATCAGCTCTGTGAGAGCAAGTGATGAACTGGAGTGGCGAGACTTGTGGTAGTTGAACAAGCCGCTGGAGGGTCGAGAGCGAGGGGGTGTTCGGAGAGGCGTGCCGTTGGAAGAACCGGGTCGTGATATCGGAGGTGAGTTTCGAGGCGACATGAGAGGTGTTCCTGGATCTTTGGGTGTGTTTACACCACTGCCTGGAGCGTTTCTATCGTCATTATAGAGCTTCAGCAGTGAACCGAGAATTCCACCGCGGTACTGTTCTGGCCGGGGGACGTAGTCGTGAGCATAAGCTTGTTGGAGAAGTGGTGTCGCAGTGCCAGAAGCATGGCCTCCTCCATTGGGTTGGTTCGTGTACAAATCTTTTTTGCCTTTACGAGTGTGTGATCTGACGAGGTTCTCTGCTGCGGCATGGTGTTGGAAACGATCTTCGTCAAATCTCGGTACACGCTGCCGAAGGCCAAAGTAACCCGCATCTTCCACAGTTGTTGACTTGGGCGGTGGTGTAATCTTGGGTTCGTCGTAATCCTCAATAAGGGGTTTGAAAGAGGGTACCTCATCAAAATCCATAGACCCCCTTCGGGATCCTGGCGCAGAGTAACTTCCCACCGAGACAGCAAGTCGATTAGCTCTTTGTCGAGCATCAGCCATAGACCTATACTGTCTCTCGGTAGTCCTCGACTCCGCTTGATCCGCCCTCTCCCTCTCGCTGGGATCGTCATAACTAGTGTTTCTGCGCAGCGCCGGCCTGGGTCGTTTGGGGCCGACGATCTCTGGTGTATCAGGTGCCAGAGTTTGGATTTTCTCCTGACGCTTCTTGTCCTGCTCTGCAGACAAGATTTTTGTGAGTGCAAGACTCAGTTCGTATGCATCTGGTGCATTGGGTGGTAGTTCTCCAGGGGCAAGTTTAGGTGAACCAGCAGGTGAGAAGATGCCTTCATCTTGGGGTCGTTGACGAGGAGGACCTAATGAATCACTGCTTTCCCCTGGTTCTTCTTTGCTTGCGTGCCAGCCGACTCTCTTCTTTTCCCTGCGAGCAGGAGTGTGAACCTGGCTGGTCTGACCACCACTCCCACTTGCACTCCCACTCCCACTCCCACTGTCGTTCTGTTCGCCCGGCATGTCGAAAAGCTAGGACGATAAGAATTGATATGATGTAAAAGAATATTGGGTCCGGTTATGTTAAGGAACTTGGGAGAAGGGACCGTCTCTCTCTTAAGAAATGGGCCCTGGAGGGCTCTGCGAGCTCAAGGATAAGTAATAGGAAAGGATATTCATGGTGTCGATCAGAAGGGGGAGGGAGGGGGATGGTGAGATGATTTGGGTTTTACTCTTTTTTTGCCATTTGTGCTGCTGGCTGTGCTGTGCTTGGAATTCCGTTTCTAAACTCGCTCCAGGGCGCAAAACAAGAAAAACACGAAAACTGGGTCTTTACTTGTCATGGATCGATACCTAGCTATGGATTCCATTTTTTTGGTCTGTTCTTCATAGTGTAGGGGGCGACAAACTTGCGTGATAAGGGCCTGTGGGTCGCCGAGAGCAAGCCCGAGACGAGACAGCCAGGCTCTTTTTCTGTAGGGGAATCTAGGTTTTTGACAGTATCTATAATAGGTAAACTTGGTAGCCAGCTTTTCTATAAAGATGTGATGATTGCATGATGATGGTGTGCTCCTTCTTTCCTTTCTTGGTTCTTAGTACTCGGCGTCATTGGGGATTCGTGGGGTGTTTTTTGTTCTGCTGGCGATATCTTTTTGGTGTTTTTGCAGTTCGAGTCATCACATCCATCTCACAGAGGAAATGTACCAGAACCTTCCAACACTCGTCATACAAAGGACAGGAGCATAAACAGCAACTGTTTCACCGCTCGGCCGAGACATGAGTGTTCTTGTTTTGATTTTCAATTTATTCTCCTTGTTCAAAAGTTGTGCAGGCCAATCCTCGCTTCGTGTAGTCTCAACGTTCCATTCCGTGCATACCAATTGGCTCGGATAAAAGAAGAAGAAAAGACTGAGACTTGTTCGTTATCATAAAGTGCCAGCAGGAAAGCTCGGGTTACTCGTTCGGGTGTAGGGTGTGTGTGGAAAAGGAAAAAACGAAATAAGACCAGACCATAGATAAAGCTAGAGTCTCGACAGACCTCAGGATCATGGGTTGATAGGATGGGACCCGGCCTGCCGGTATCTTAGAGGCTCTGTTCTAGCGCTCTTCAGCGGGCTTACGGGCTTCTTCCACCGCCCATCGACGCCACGTGCGGGCCACTGAATGATTACAGGGGCCTTGGGTGTCCTGTGCTTCAGTGGTTCAGGGGGATGATGCAGCTGCCAGCCCTGCAGCGATCGGTTGGTTCCTTTTCGGGTCCCGGGTAGTAATTTGCCTAGTTCCCATAGTGTAGACGCTATGTTGAAGTTAAATGACCTTGGAATGCTAGATTAGAACAAGTTTGAGGCTCATTTTTTTTTACTACTGTGTCTAAAATGATGATCCCGCCCGTCGTCGATTTTTTTTTAGTTCACACCATCTCAACACCAGATCCACGTTGTGGCATGCAGCGCTGGCAGTTGATCGACGGTCTTGGTTTCTAGATTTGTGCCATCGGATATGCATGTTGACGTGCATTTGCAGATACCAAGATGAACTGAGAGTGACAGAATTGGTGGTTGGTTGTGGTTGTCTCTTCTCAACGTCGGATAAATTCAAAAAAGAGACATTGTATGATAAGATGCATGACTGTTCATATCGTGACGCGTAATGAACGGTGAGTCAATTGAGTGGGCATGGAACTCTAATAGTGAGCGGCACTCATTCATTCACAACACCACAACACCAAGTTATTGCATGTTATCTCTTGCCTCCCGTGTGGATCCCGCTGAGTATCGGGCGTCTCCATTGTTTTCCATTCTTAACAATCACATGTAAGAGTTTAGAAACCCTTGGGCTCCAATTTACGAGCAAGGACAAGGGATGCAAGAAGGGGTATCCATCTATTCATCGTACATCTCAGAACAGGCTCATAGAAGGAT
This sequence comes from Fusarium nelsonii, assembly GCA_014898925.1. NCBI lineage: Eukaryota > Fungi > Ascomycota > Sordariomycetes > Hypocreales > Nectriaceae > Fusarium > Fusarium nelsonii. The sequence goes on from JAAVUC010000756.1 coordinate 13,360, forward strand.
CCACTCGGCATGACGGACTGTCCGGAGCGGAGCGGATCATAGCGTCGATAAAGCTTGAACTAGAAAGCTCTAGACAAGAGCTGTGCTGTGCCATTAGTGGTAGGTATCCATGCAGCTCCATGTAACACAACACAACCTCAACAATGCTCTGTTGGTAACATTGAAGAACTTGACCTCCAATCTTCACGATAAAGGATAAGAGGCACATGGTTTTTGGGGTTATTATGTATTTTCAACTACCTACTATCATGCGCTAGATCCATTTCGAATCCCATAGCTACTTTACACCAGCACCCAGACACCAAAACCCCTTCCAACTATAGACCGACTTATTATGCTCCCTTAGTTAACCTTAGCCTCGTTGAGGTTCTGGATGATTCGGCCACCATCAAAGAGACCTCCTCCCTGAGCCTTGGCTCGGCACAGGTTGCTTCCACGCTCCTGCACATTGTTGTCGCACTCCAGGTTGGACTGCTCAACACAGCTGAGAGAGCCACCACCTATGATTGTTGTTAGTAAGATCCAATAGATAACGCTCAGCTATCACTACTTACAGTTGTTTCCACCGGGAACGCAGCGACCTGTTTGGCCAGAGGCGCTTGTGCAAGTGTCCTGCTTCAAGCTGGTGTTGGCAACACAGCACTGGCCGTTGGGAACAGGTCGGTTATCGTTCTGGCGACGAACGAGAACAGCGCTGCGAGGGGCGTTGCGAACGCCCTCAACATCGACGAGGCCGGCAGAGGCAACGGCAGCAAGGCCGAGAACAAGAGTGGCGAGAGAGAACTGCATTTTGAATAGTTGTTGAAGAAAGGTGATTGTTTTTTGAGAGGGTGGTTGGTTGATTGATTGTAGTAAAGAAGATATGGGATGTGAAATGGACCAGCCGACCAGCGGAAGAGAATTGAAGATAGTAGGTAAGTTGAATGTTGTTGAGTAGAGTACTGAAGAAGCAAGAGCAAAATTGGCAGTCTGGTGATGTTATCTTATACTTTTTCTCATGGATGAGTCCTCCTGCGATGCCTCTCCAACGGCTCCATCTCAAACGCTTGAAAACGTCTGAAGGCGCCTGTAAGCCCCTTGCCAAGCCATCCCGTCTCAAGGTTTGTTGGTGTTGTCAAAAATTAGACTATATTCACCGTAACTGTATAGATGCCATAATTGAAAAGTGCTATAGTCTCGAACATCTTGGCCCATGACAGGCATCCGTTGCAACAAGGCTTCACATAGCAGGAGGTAGATACTGCATTGAGATTGGACGAGACGAAAACTGCCTGGTGTTCAGGTTCGCGACAAACGAAACGGCTATGTAACTATGCATTTTCGGAAAAGTCGACCAAGAACAGAATAGCTGGGAACTGCATTGTTGAGAATATCTAGAAACGATGCAAACAATTGGAAACGTAGGTACACTAAAAGACTCCTTGAGGCACCGGATGCTTTGTTATCCGTTCTAGGGGTAGAAAGATTTGAAACGTGGAGTTGGGGTGTCAGATTTAGTAGATCAGTCAGCGAGCAATTTAGGTCGAGACCTGCCCGGATATTTCTATCATGCTGTACTGGGGTCTAGTTTTCTTACATCCTGAGTGTTAAGATATAGTCTCTATAGGCGCTGACCAAACAATCCATTTTTGTCTTTTATAACCGAGGCTCAAGAATCTGTATAGCCATGGGTATTATTAGATGATACTCAATGTTTTTATTTTCCGTGAAAGACTCGAAATGTTGAGTACATGCTACAGCAGCCTTGGAGAAATACAAGCAATAATTAAGCACCTGAGTCTAAGAAACCACAAAACTGGGCAATTGATTATAAGAGACAAAATCATTGTACCAAATTATCTCGTATTGAAGTAATCCTATGGAATTCTATCTTTTTGATCTTAACTATAGGGTATGATCGATTGATTCTATCTATATCACCATGTTCTATAGATGGTTCTGTTGAGGTGCTGTACAACCCTGGTTAGCGCAAGGACGACAACAGCTACAGCGGTCCAACTGAGTAATCGAGTCTCGACTCTTCCATTTTACTGGGCCCTTGTTTTCTCCTTCTCCATCTCATCCATCCCTGAAGTGTCATCCCTACAGGCTACATCCATACCAAAACATCATCTAAAGGAACAAGGTGAATCAATGCATTCACCGAGATAAACGCCCAAGCGCCCGCGAAGCGAAATAGGTTAGGCTCTCATCAACGTTGTGCTGTCTCGTTAGAAAATCTCTGGGCATCAATAATTTCCTTCATCCTACCATCGTTATCTCGCCAAAATGGCTTCTTCGTTATCCACTCAGGGGTCCGTGTCTACCTACAAAGCCACCGATCGCATTGTGCCTATGCGCGTCATTGTTTGTGGCGTTCATCGCACAGGCACCTTGAGTATGTTTTTATCTTTCTGTCTATCTGCTCTCTGGTCCATCGTATCTTGACGAACATGTACCTTGCATATGTGGCGTTGATAAGCCAAAACAGCTGAAACAGATTTTGATACGACGCGCAGGTATTAGAAACGCCCTTTGGCAACTGGGTTTCCACGATTGCTACCACATGCAAACACTCATCAAGGATCCCTCCTGTGCCCCAGAGTGGATCCGTGCTTTCGAGGCAAAGTACGCCGGTCAAGGATCTTTTACTCGCGCCGACTGGGACCGTCTACTCGGCGACTGTCAAGCCGTCTGCGACGTTCCGGCTGCCTTCTTCGGCGCCGAACTAGCGGAGCTTTACCCGGAGGCTAAAGTCATCATCCTCAACCGTGATCCCGAGAAGTGGTACGAGAGCGTGCTGAACAGCATCTATCTCTTGACGTCGCCCAAGGATATCTGGGGTAAATTGAGCATGATTTATTGCTTTTTGCTTGATTCGAATATTCAGTACATGGCAAAGTATAGCAAATCTATGAAATCTCTGGTGCAGAAGTATGATCATGGGAATGAGAAGGACAAGGCCCTAGAGTGGTACAAGGCGCAGTACCAAGAGTTCCGCGACCGTATCCCTGAAGAACGCCGTTTCGAGTACACTATTACTGATGGGTGGGCGCCGCTGTGTGAGTACCTGGATGTCCCTGTGCCCAAGGTTGAGGACCCAGAGACAGGTAAGAAGGTCGTCGCGCCGTTCCCGCATCTCAACGATGGCGAGACGTTTCGTCAGAATAGCAAGGTTATGAAGAAGAAGAGCAAGGAGAGAGCAACCCAGAATTTGCTTGCCGCTGTAGGAAGATTGGCGTTGACGGGCGTCGTAGGCTATGCTGGCTACCTTGCGTGGAAGACTCGTCTTGGAGGACGTGTTTAATTGAGCTGTGATTCGCGAATCGTTATGTTTCTAGGATCGTGGATCTATCTTCTGTACTATACAACTCATTCCTATCTGCTCCTCCAAATTAGTCAAGAATTACCGGCCCATACGAGCCATGTCCCGCTCACTTATTCCAAGCTCCTCCATCAACTCCTCCAACAACGCCTGCATACCCCGATCCATTACCTCATTGCGCCCCTTAACTTTGTCGCCAATCTGCAGGATATTCGCGCGCCACTTTTCTGAACCATCGATGCCAAGCTTAGCAACATCCTCCGGCTGAACAGGCTGTTTACTAGCCTCCGTGATCAATCTTCCCTTGCCTGCATGCAAGAACTCGTTTACAACTTCGGTAGCAATGTCAATCAACGTGTCGTTGCTCTCTGTACGCACGCGCACGTCGGGGCTGCCGTGGCCTGCGGCCGTGGAGAAGACGCATCCTACTACAAAAGGAAGCTGACCTTCACCCGGTACGAATTCCAGACACTCGGGGCCTCTGGCGTCGACGAAAGCTCGCTTCAGATCAGTCAAGAGACCCCAGGCTATGTAGTGCATGTTGAAGTAATTGAAGGCGATTCTGGGCACTTCCTGGTGAATAACCTGGGCGAGGTGGTTGATGAGACTTCTTGGGGTTGCGGGGAGAGGTTCGAGCTGGGGTACGTCAGTAAGAAGTCTACCGTCGGAGGTTATGAAGCTCACCTCCTTGTCCTTTCCTTCCATGTTCACATAAGTCTTGCCCTTTCCGTCTTGCGTTGCCTTTGCACATCCGTCAGCCAGTAACTCGGCCACCGTCGCTGATGTCCAGGGTTCACACTCCCCGGGAACCATAAGACGCTGATTGGCGTTCAGCGATACCCATCCGTCAAACTTCATGTTTCGCGCATTGTCTTTATGCGCAACGGGATTCGCATCCCGTCTGTTGGGTGCCCAGTTCGTAGCTGATAAACCTAGACAAAGACCATAGTTTCTGTAGTACCCCTCGCGATCCTTGGGCGGTTCGCCGACAAAGAAGCACGGGTCTTCCTGGAGCTTCCAGAATGTTTCGAGATCCTCCCATACTTTGCCGTCAGGAATTCGCTTCTCGTTTCGAAGGGCATGATACAGTTGCGTAGTGCACATGAGTCCTCCGCTGTGAGCTGCAGTTTCGACACCCTTCTGGTGTAGTTGAGATCGCCAATGGTGGAGAAGCAGACCACAGTGAATAGGGTTACGACGAAGGAATGTAAACTCGGTGGGAATATGACCAGGGGTCACGGTACCGTTCTCCATCACGTATTCACGGGTGGTGCACATGGGATCTTTGTTCCACCGCGTCATAATCTCGAGGACGTGCTTCCGCTGCGGCGTGTCCAGAAGATCAAGAAGCGCCTTTTGAATCTTGAGACCCTCTTGCTTTGAATCCTCATAGGCGCAGCCACAGTTGAGCCCAAAACCCTTCAGAATTTCAAGCCACATTTGCAGAGCCCATGATAGCCAGAGGGTTGACTTTTCATTGGGATGCTCGAACATGTAGCCAGTGCCACGTATCAGTTCATCCTCAATTGTTCCTTGACCCGCGTTGGTGCTGAGAAACTGAAGATCGGGCAGAAACTCCATCATGGCAGTCGAGTCCTGTTTCCACTTCTCACGGTTCGTCTTGCCCTCGCCGCCCAGCTTCTCATTATACCAGCCGAATTGGCCGTCGTAATTTTGGATGAGGAAGAAGTCCTGGGCAGCGACCAAGTAGCTGTTGAAGATGCTCATGGTGTTGACATGAGGGGCCCTTGAGATCTCATACCCTGCGACATTGAAAGATTCGCCCGGCCCCTTTTTCTTCCAGTCGATATCGAGAGAGTCGCAAGCAGTTTGGAACAAGCCGTTTGCGAGCATAGCTGAACCTCCGAAACGATCAAGAACGTCATTGACATCGTTCTCCAGGGTTTGGGCAAGCTCAAACGCCGCATTTGTAGCCACAGCCGCAACCGCAAGATCAAATTTTCCAGTGTCGTACCTTTTCCAAAGCTCATTAATCTCCTGCGTGAGTTGATCGAAGTCGCGCAGAAGAGTCATGAACGCGAAGGTGGCTTCCTCCCAGGTGGGTTCCTGCTCAAAGGTGTGTTGTACTGTGGGCTCAGGGGTGATGTCAGGAGCGTTAATGAAGGACTCAGAAGGAGTGTAGACGTTGAGAGCGTCAAACATGTTCTTCATGAGCTGAGCGTCCTTGTCCTTCTTGGAGGTGGTGACCTCTGGGTTGAAGAGACCTGCCTCCGTGATGGGCTTGAGAGTGTCGCGAACCTTTTCGAGAACACTGACAAAGTGAGCATGAGTCGCATCAGAATGACGATCTCGTCGGACTCCGCTTGCTCCCAACTATTGTGAGAATGACCTTCGGACTGTATATGAACGTTAACTTTATTGCAGAGAAGATAGCTGAATCGGACGACGCGCCCCAAATTCCTCTTTCGAAAGCAATAGCAGTTCTGCGAGGAACCTCGATACCGTTGGTATCCGCAACATATTTCGCCATAGCCTCAAAGTCCTGAACTTTGATGATATACTTGCCCGAACTCGACTGAGCCATAGAAGTAGCCGACCTTTGTTTTAAAGCCTTGGCATGTCCAGGTCCTTTGCCTTTTCCATTGTTCTTTCTCTTTTTCTTCTTCTTTGCTGCTTCTTGCGCTGCGGCCTGTTGAATTGCAGCAGCATCTTCAGTACCATAGCCGTGCGCCTTTACGGTAGTGGCCAGCCATGTCGCCACAGAGTCTATATCGGCTTTGCATTACTAGTAAATGCTCATATACGCCGGAGAAAGCATGGTGGATTATTCTTTCGATGTTCTCGAGGTTAAATAGGATGATCACTATTCTCGGGGCTATTGTGTTGATCTGGTGTTTGCTTTTGACAGATTTATTAAATTCCGCTAATGCAGGCAGGGCAACGGTCTCCCGGTGTCATTCGACTGTCTACCTAAGGTATCGAGTGGCCTATTCTCATTGCTGTAACTTTTCACTACATTCGTTTCTAAACCTTTTACATCTAAGTCATGCAGTAATGAAGCCTGCTGATACTGTTCTCGCGATAAACTGCTTTAGGAAGTATATGGCTCCATGCATGGGGTAAGTTGTCGCATGTCTGACTCGGAAATAATGACCAGGATATAAATAGATGTTTAATGCACGAATCCACAAGCAGATCGGACTTGTTCATTAGTGCATAACTTTCATAGTAAAGTGTGTATAAGCTGCCATTAAATGTGCTACCCCCACACCTCAGACGCACGTGAGGAAAATGGTCTGCAGTGGCCCGTCTTGTTGTCAAAGGTCTTTGAATCAACACGACGATTACATGGTTATGGTATTGAGAGAGCTCTCTCAATCATGGCTCCGTTATTCCGTCAATCACGATTCTTAACATGCAGTTACTCCTCTTCAGACGAAAGAAAGAGGGAAAGGTGGCGAAGAGAATACTACGTAGTACTCCTCAAATCGTAACATGTCCTCTTCTCCTCATCTTACTCTCCCCCCACGCTTTGAGAACTCCATACCCGGGGGACTGCCTCCCCCCTCTCTCTTGTTCATTTCATTCCCTTCTCACTGTTACACCACAATTCAAGATCGTCATTGGTTGTGTGGAACGTGGGGGTTTTTACGAGACTTATTCAGACCCCTCTGTTTGGTCAATTGGAAAGTCTGGGGCTTAGACTTTGGAGGGTCAGACGACTGTGATCACGAACTGGTACCTGCTTCTGCGAGGATGATCGTTGTGTGAATGTGATGGAGGGCAGCCCATGGAATATGCTCGACATACTGTCTCGGAAAGATTTGCTGGGTTGTCGGTATCGGTGGCGCTGTCAAGTGAAGTTAAATTATAAATTGTGTAGCTTTGACTGTGTAAGTCGTTCAACATGATCCGTCACGAGACGAACTCTCTCAGTCAATTGAGCGCTGTGGATTTGTTGATAGGTAACCCCCACTGAGTCTCCATAGACTTGCCTCTTGACTCGCGTGTCTCCATCGATCAGAACCAAGAATCAGGCGAGGCCACCGCTTCGGCCCGGAATCTCTCGGCCGGGGGAGTCTGTCTCTGCGGATCCCCGGAAACATCGGTATCATTAATCGGTGCACTCTCTTCCCCGCCTTTTCGACCCCGAGCTAAACCAAGCATCCGGTGTGGCTGATCCTTGCTCTTAATCCTTGACTCTCTAGCTGACTTGTGACCCCCACGTTCTCTTTCTCCTCATGGAATTGGGAGACGCTTGAAATGGAAATCCCCAAAAGCTACCTAAGCTTGAGGCCCAGCTTTGATGGCAGGAAGCCTCATGACGAGTGCGCCACTTTCTGTTTTTGGTTGGACATAAAAGAGCAGCTGACGCCGGCCCATTTGACGATGGATCTAATTCTCATCAGACTATCCCTTCTCGTCTTGTGCTTCCCGTCTGATTTGCTTGTATAAGACAGTGTACATCCTCTTCCCTTTTGCATTCACATACTCTTTCTATACTCTTCTCTATGCCTTCGACATTGCTTGAATCTCCCACCATGGGCTCTCCTAAAGCATCTCAACTACGCCTCGGCGATGGCGTCTACGTCCCTACCCTTGCCTTCTTCACCCCCCAGGACGAAGTTGATGTTCCAGCTCTTGAGAAACACATCGTCAAGTTGCTCGAGTCGGGAGTAGCTGGCATCGTTGTCCACGGTTCCAATGGCGAATGTGCCCATCTCTCTCCATCAGAACGCACCACCATCATTCGCGTTGCTAGAGATACCATCTTCCACGAGGCCAGTGGCACTCGTGTTCCACTCATCGCCGGCTGTGGTGCTCAGAGCACAAGAGAAACAACTGAGCTTTGTGAAGACGCTGGCAAGGCTGGTGCCACTCACGCTCTTGTACTGCCTCCCAGCTACTATGGCGGCCTTCTCCCCGACGATCTCGTCATTCAGCATTACTACGCCGTTGCCGACAAGAGTCCCATTCCCCTACTCGTGTACAACTTTCCTGGTGCCGCAGCTGGTCGAGATCTCTCATCGGATACAATTCTTAGCATTGCCAAGCATCCCAACATTGTGGGCGTTAAGTTGACGTGCGGCAACACAGGCAAGCTTGCTCGTATTGTAGCCGACTGTCCCGAGGGTTTCTTCGTCGGTGGCGGAAGCGCAGACTTCATCCTTCAGGGTCACGCGGTAGGCGCCAACGGAACTATCTCCGGCCTAGCGAACCTTTGCCCAAGAGCATGCGTTCGCATCACAGAGCTTGCTGATGAAGGAAACTGGAAGGAAGCCCGACAATTGCAGGCCAAGGTAGCCAAGGCCGACTGGACGGCGATCAAGACCGGCTTTGTGGGTGTCAAGGCTGCGCTAGGTCACTTTGCCGGATACGGAGGCGAGCCTCGACGACCATGCGTTGCGCCGTCTCAGAAGGATCTCGATATTATTACCCAGGGATTCCAAGAAATTATGGACCTCGAAACGACCTTGTGATTGGGGTAGCAAAAAGCATGTTTTGACGGGAAGGGACAAAACAAAAGCAGGTTTGCATTGCGGCTGAGCGGTGAATAATGATGATGATGATGATGACGATACCTGATTTTCAAGCACGAGATGGTGTTGTGGCGTTGGGCATACACAGCTGTGCCGTTTTCAATTCTGACAGGCTGTTGAAGTAATTAGCATGTAATAATAGACCACAATGAACAGTATTTGCAGTACATTATACCACAGAAATGCTGAATGACAGACTCATTTGTAATTGATATTCCACGACTCGGGTATTCTTACCCCATCGAAACTACCGTTCCCCGCAGAGTGGCCATATCCCACGCATGCCGTGTAACTACGTTTTTAACGGTGGATTCCTTCGGAAATCGGGGAGGAATTGGATTGGCTTATGGGAAGGCAAGAAGAATAAGCATGAAGTGTCTCGTGGTCAACTTGCTGTGAGTGCAAGATAACCAATGGGGCATTCAGGCACGACTGACATTTCCACATTGGGAGGGGTACTTATTTGCAACAAGTACCGGCATCACAAGGATGACGATAGAAGTCTTGGTCCGCTTGGGGTGGAAGACTCCGTATTCTGAGTGTTGAGAATAAAATCCATGTGTGGTTTCGACTTTGATATTATCGAGGTATGATGTACTGAGGTTTTTGAGTTGTACATAACCTGATAGACTTCAGCTACAAGGTCCTGCGTATAAGGACGTCTGCCATAATCTCAAAAGACTTCAACTGTTGAGTTAAATTCCTTGTATCGTGAAATACGGCCCTGAAGATGATGGTAACAAGTATAGCAGCACGAATTGATAATCCGTACAAGCTGTTAGTGAGGGTATCGATGATGATCGCCTACAGCTGTAGCACCAAGCTGGACCCTGTCCGGAACCACAATTGTTCCGAACCTCAATGCCCCTCCAAGAAAAAAAGATAGTCACCGCCTAACATTTTCTGCCCCACCCTGCGATTTTCTCCAGACGACACCAAAAAAAAAGTTGTGAAAATCACCAACTGAAGTCGTCGATCGCATAGCGAATATACTCAGCGCCAAAATGCCCAAAGCGTCAAAAGGCAAGAATGCCGGTCCCCGAAAGGGTCCCTACGAGAAGCCCGCCGCCAACAGAGTCTTCAAGTTCAACACCAATATCGGTCAGCATATCTTGAAGAACCCTGGTATCGCAGATACCATTGTCGCAAAGGCAAACCTTAAGCCCACCGACACCGTCCTCGAAATTGGTCCCGGTACTGGTGTTCTCACCACGCGAATCCTGGAACAGGCCAAGGCTGTCAAGGCTGTCGAACTCGATACACGAATGGCGGCTGAATTGACGAAACGAGTTCAGGGCACACCTCAGCAGCAGAAGCTCGAAATTATCATGGGCGATTTCGCTAAATTGTCCCTTCCTGAGGCTCTTCCTCCCATCGACGTCTGCATTAGCAACACTCCTTATCAGATTTCATCTATCATCATCTCCAAGCTCATCTCCCTACCTAAGCCTCCCCGTGTGAGCATTCTCATGGTCCAGCGAGAATTTGGACTGCGATTGTGCGCCCGCGCAGGCGATTCGTTGTACTCGCGCCTCTCAGTCAACACACAATTTACCTCTAAGGTCTCCATGGTCGCCAAGGTCGGCAAAAACAACTTCTCTCCTCCACCCGAGGTTGAGTCCGTTGTTGTGAGGATAGAACCTCGAACAGATGTCCCTGCTGTTGGTCTGGAGGAGCTGGACGGCATGCTGCGAATCTGCTTTTCACGAAAGAACAAGACCCTGCGAGCCAGTTTTCTCGACTCGCATGAGATTTGCGAGCGAAACTGGATCACATGGACAGCCATGTACCCTGACAAGGTCAGCGAGAAAGACCTGGAACTTCTCCGCAATAGCATGGATACCGATAAGGCAGCCGACTCTAAGCAGAGCGTGTGTGGTGTCCCTGTCAGCAAGGCATCCCTCAAGAACTTGATCCGAACCAAGATTGAGAATGTCCTTGAGACTACTGAGCTCGCTGAGGCACGAGCCGTTAAGTGTGATGAGAATGACTTCCTGAAGCTTATCTTGGCGTTCCGTGAGAACAACATCTACTTCACATAAAACCACATCGATACCCCAAAAGTAAAAGTTTATCATACCATGTTTTCAATCCGTTGTCATCGGGTTGAATTGCTATTTCTGCCGTACCAGACGGCCCCGGACCCGACATGTGCTACATTCACTCCCCACGACTCCGAGAGTCGTAACACCACAAACGGTCGGACTTTTGTTCACAACTGTTCACAAGAATTGAGCTGTCAGTATAATAGAATGCGGGAAAGTAAAGAGCAAGCAAGATTGAGGCCTCCAGACCGCTCGGCAATACCTACCCTGACCCCACGCCAGCTACCCTTCGACCCTCAATTGGGGACTGTGGGGATGTTCACAAAGTGCCCGACGTGTGGGGAAGCGTGGGGGGTCCCTCGGGCAGAGACACCGGGAGAGGTTAACGGCATGCAAGCAGAGACGGTGAAGGAAAGGGCTGGTCCTTGATGACTCGGGCACGAGGAGTAGTTTAGTTGCGTCAGATATGCATAGATTATGTTTGCACAAGAGGTCTGATGATCAAGCTATCGGGCTCGGATCCTGATGCAATAAGATACCCTAAAATTCTATGCTATACATGTCCCTCTAAAAGTCTGCTGCGTCAAAGTTACGGATCAAGTCATAGTAGAACTTGACAATATCCATATGCGAATCTATCCTGATTCTTTCATCCACTGTATGAATGTTCTCCGAACCACGCTGTCGACTTGGTGTCCAGCGATAGATGTTGGGCGAAAGGCCTATCCTTTGTTAGCATACGCCCAGGTATCGGATTTTCTCACTTACTCAAATAATGTCTGGTGTCAGTGTTACCAGTCATGATTTCACCCACTGGCACAACCTTTCCACCGTCAAAAGCAAAGCTATGTTGGATTGTTCCCGAGAAGATGTCCCATACTGGCCCGCTTGTTGGCGAAACAGGTGTAACGACAGAATTCCTCACGGCTGTAAGCTTGAGATGACCGTTATAGTCATAGTCCGTCTCACTGTCGCCGCCTGTAAGAGCATGGTACTTTCCATCGCCCTCGTAAGCATTCAAGCTGAGATTATACTTCTGCACGACAGATTCGATGCTCTTGACGAACTGTTTCTGCACCTTCTCATGACTGTCTTGGGGCGCAACGCGGTAGTTGACACCTAGACTAACAATCTCGGGCATGGCGTTGATCTTTTGGCCTCCGCGGATGATATCGACGGCTTGTGTTGTTTGGACAACGAACCTGGCGTTTGGATCAAGATGAATAAGCTCAGCTGTTAGTTTGTCCAGATCATCCTTCTTGAGAAGTTCATCGAGCTTGGAGTGAGAGTCGGGTGAGTGGCGAGCCAAGCACACAAGGTGGTTGTACACAGGACTGCCCTTGAGAATAGCTGGTTGGTAAGGGTTTGCCTCCAAAGCAGAGACAATCTCTGCCATGATGCCGATACCAGTGTGTGGGTGAGGAATAGAGCTGTGACCTCCCTTGACTCGGAGCTCGGCCCAGATGTCGATTGCGCCTTTCTCCTGCACCGAGGGAAGAACATATAGCGTATCGTCGACAAGCTGGATTCCTGAACCGCCTTCGTCCAGAATAAATGGGATCCCGTTATCGCCATATCGCTCCGTCAAGAACTCTCCAATCTTGGCGGCACCGCGAGGACCAGAGCATTCTTCGTCAAATCCAAAAGCCAGGATTAAAGTGCGCTTGGGTGACCACTCCGTCTTGGTGAGTAGTGTCTCGATCGCTGACATGAGAGCTGTAAGGCTGTTCTTGTCATCGGATGAACCACGACCCCAAAGCCACTCGCCGTCAAAGTGAGCTTCAAATGGAGGATGAGTCCAGGTCGACGGGTCTGGTACAGGGACAACATCTTGATGAGCTGCGAGGAGATAGGGCTGGAGAGAAGAGTCGCTTCCAGCTAGTGTGTAGACAAGACCAAATTTGTTGATCTTTTCCAGCTTTGCATGCTTATGTCTAGAATCTGTCAGTCAGTTTATTCATAAATGCAGGGTATCATGACTTACATGGCGGGATAAGTCTTGGCCAAAACATCATGTAAATCATAAAACGGCGCCCATCGCTCATCTTTGTCTACATCACCGAGATCATCGTAACAGATTGATGGGACGCGCACAATAGCCTGATGACGCTTTACTTGTGTTTTAAATGCCTCTTTCGACGAGAAAAGAGCATTTGCGTCAGGAAGTCCATCGTTTTTCGGGGCTAGAACCGGTGGGAGATCGCATGTAAAGTCGTGCTTGTTGCCTTGGCCAATTGGCTTTTGGATACCCCCAAAAGGACCCAGCGAAAAGCCTGAGGCGCTGGCGACTGTGGCTAGCACAGCAAGTGATGACTTGAGCACCATTTTTCTTTAATAATATTTAATGGTTAGAGAATTGAGAGTTGATGTTGGTAAAATGAGGATTTAATAATGGAGCGGGGAATAGGAAATAGTACAAGGGCGAGACATGCCGAAGCCGGAACCCTGGCCGTGGAGATGGAGATAAGACTCCCTGTAGTACAGTCTAAGTCGACTCAAGTCAATCCTTCCCGATGAGGCAGTTGATTCACGACTAAAGAACTTTTGAAGTTGACTTCAATTGACTTGGATTTATGTCCAGTATAATGACGATATTCCTATTCCTGATACAACAGCGCTAGGCCAGAAAGATACATGCTGTAGTGAAACTGTGACGACCTCATATTCACCAATTTTTATTAGAACTGAACTGGATCTATTCATCTCGACATCCTTCTTTCATATCCTCCAACCTCTTTCCCAACCAAGCTTCAAAACCTGCAAACTGAGGAACATGACTCCATCTCCCACAGAACTCCTTCAAAGCACCAGTCTGCTCTCTAACCCAAACCTGCTGCCTCTCAGCCCGACTTCCAGCGACACTCAATAACGGTCCAAGTTCCCAAGCAAGTTTAGCTGAGCACACCGGACAAAGGTAAGGCGGTACTTGACCATCCTGTCGGACGCTGTTCACGCCTTGCATGACGCACGCGTAATAAGGACAATGTGCGAAGCCGAAGCAATGACCTAGTTCGTGCGATACTGTAACAGCTAGACGGGCGAACCAGTAGCTTGCCAGTTCATCTCTTGTTGTGAGTTTTGGAACGAGTTTTGCTGCTTGGACTGCAAGTCCGAGGGGTGAGTTGGATGGTGGTTTGCCGTATGCTGCGGCGCTTGATTTCTTCGTTCTTTTTGCAGGACGAGCTTGCTCTTCTTCGCTGGCGGCATTGCATTCATTGTCTACGAATGCTTTGCAGTGGGAGTTGGGCCACATATGTGCTCGATCAATGCCAGCCGGTGCATCCAGAGCGGGATTATACCGAAACGAAGAAACGATACAGACTCTGCTGCCGCCCCATGCCCTTCCAACAGTGAAATCGTCATCCTCATCCTCGTAAAGATCGTAGTCCGTAAGCATAACCACAGCGTGAGCGTCGTTAGGTATTCTCCGTAACAGAGCATCTGCGACGTCACCCAAGTGAACCTGCTTCCTAGCACGCCCGTCTAAAGAAGGTCGACATCTAACGTCCCATACTTCTGATTTCCCAGGCGTCTCTAGCCCAATTTTTGTCGTTTTCGAGCGTCCTTTTGCTTTCGGCTTTTCGTCCCAGGTCCGCCATGTAAACGTCGCAGGATATTGCACGACGTCCATGCCATGATAAAATGCACATAGATAGCTGATCAAATCGCTGACTTGAGGCGAAGAAGACGTCCACTTATCCAAATCTCGAGCTGATGTTCCAGTCAGGATCGGTTTATGCCAATCCTTCATCGTCTCTTCCAAGTTTTCAGGAATTGTAGGTGGCAAGACTACATATACAGTCTTCCTTTTTGCCGTGACTTCATTCCTTTCTTCTTCATCGTGCCACTCTTTGAGAGTTTGACCATCATCGTCGGGGTCCATTGCTAATTCATCCTCTGGGAGAACTAAAGGGCCGGGAAACGTCCATGGGTCTTTCAGGGCGTCTTGCTGGAGCACAGGCTCTCTTGGTCGTCTGCCACTTTGAGAAACTGCTGTCAATATCTTGTTGATTGGCGGTCTTTTGAAACCTGCATCCAGGGCGGCAGGGCTGCAGTCGTTGTATAATGAGCTGTGGTTGCACTTGACCATGTTGTTAACGGCCACGCAAGGGATGCTAAAAGAATGTGAGAAGACGTGGTGAAACCCATTCTAGATGGCGAATGCCCATATTTATTACAGATCTCTGTACTTATATAGAAGAGGCGCAAGAAGTCTCTAGTGAAAATAAAATTGCAGGCGTAAGCAGGGTGTTGTTCTGTGCACGCAGCTGCCTGCTGCGGCGCGAATCATGTACTTGATCCGGGTAATTTACCCTGGAGTAGTTATTGTGTTGAACCATTTATGTCAACCACGGCAATACTAACATATTCCGCAGACTTGTTGGTTTTGCAACGTTTATAGCATATATGATTCATCTGCATATAGGCTCAGTCTTGTATAAATCTAGGCTTACAAGACTATCAGTCTGGCTCGTATGAATAATCTGTGTGAGCCTTCGGACTTAAGCTACAATTTCCGCATCCACATCAACGTCTATTAAGCAAACAACACCGACAGCTCTTCTCTCAAGGCACATAGATCTTGATAAATAAGCATAAAACCAACGTGGGGTGTATAACAACCAGTTTCTTTCTATTATGGCAAAGCGAGAACAACAGACCCCTCAGAGTAAGCTTCATCCGGACCGTGGCCTAGAGACACCAACGACTAACTCTTGTAGCTCAAAAGCTTACCTTCGTTATACAAACACCATCGAACAACTCAAAGAAAGACAACCAAAAACTCGTCAGAAGTCATGCTGCTCGCTGCCCTTCTTCTCGGAAAGACCAGAAGCAGGTCAAATCATGGATGCTAAAGAAAGAGGATAAGTCGGCGGCACTGCAAGTGCCTGATGGTTCTATCCCAGGTCGCGTTGGTTCAAACCTATCGTTGCTCGACTTTCCCGAACCATTAAGGCCGTATATGGAGAACGATATTGCTCGATGTAAGTAACCCGTTCATTGTGACTAATGGCTTCTAATCACAACACCAGGGTTCCATGGGATGAAAGGCACATTATATCCATCAGAAATATGTCTCCAAGTCGATGCGATGCAATCGTCCTGGACGACTAACCTTCTCATCGACAGAATCTACTTCCATGCCATGATATTCTCCATCGAAACATACTTTGATCTTATCCTCAACAGACGCCAGGGCACTCTTTCATATTTCCATTTTGCAAAGACGTTACGACTTCTACAACAAAGACTTAATGACTCGCATGATCCGGAAGTAACCTCAGATGCTACCATCATGGTGGTAGTCATGTTGGGATTATCCGCTGAACTGATAGGCGATCGGACTGCAGCGGAGAATCATGCTGCTGGGATGAAGAGGATAGTTGACTTGAGAGGAGGTCTTGAGGGGCTCAGGTTCGACAACCCAAGGTTACCGGCCAAAGTCTGCAGGTAACTCATTTGGTTCTAGTATTATAGAGTGCTACTAATATTCTATAGAGTTGATATTGGCTTCGCCCTTCGCTTCGGCTGTAAGCCAGTCTTCTTCAATAACAACAACGACATATCCTGGAATCCATACCTATCACCCCAAGGTTTAGTCCGGGGTATGAAGAGGACAATAAAGCGACCTGGCTATATCGAAGAGTTTATAAGAACTCTGGATCCGAGACTAGCAAACGTATGGAAAGACTTGGAAGAATTTTCGAAGCTCAGTAACCTGGCCAGTCAAACAGATCGCAAACTTCAACCGAATACCTTTAGTGAGATAATGTTATCTATACTATACAGACTTCTCTCTCTGACTTCAGATACTCCGTCGGAGAACGCTATTAGGCTAGGGATGATGGCGTTTGCTGCGTCCATATTCTTTCGGTGGAGGGATATGAAACAGAGACAAACATTCCTGGACGATTCTTTTAGGAATGCGTTGATCGAGCTCAGGAAAGCTTCGTTCCGACCGCCTCTCGCCGTGTTGTTGTGGCTTTTGGTACTCTGGGAGACAAACGTCCTTAAAGATTCTGGTTGTGACGAGTTATTGGAATGGACCAGTGAGCTCCTCAGAGACATGAGGATTGATTCGTGGGATGGCATACGCGAAACTCTTAAGAAAGCTATCTGGATTGATTGTTTGTTAGATGGGGCTGGCAAACGGACGTTTAAGCCGATCTTGGTAAAAGCTAACGACCACCACCTAGGGATTGAGGGTAGCCTTTAATACTGCAACAATACAACCTCTATGTATCTGGTCTAAGTTGAAGCCATCTCGGCCTTTCAGCATCATATCTCCCTAAACACGCAGCACCCACACAACCAGCGAAACTCCCAAAATGCATTCCCCTCCCCGTAAGTCCTGGCCCATAGTGAGCATACTTCCCCGAATTCGTCAGGATAGTCTTTGCTTCTGGTGGTATGACAGGCTCTGTAACCATGCACCAACATGTATCCGTCAATATCTGGACTCCAAACTCCTCTAGTTGCGATATGTATCCTGCTTGTTCCGCTAATTTGTATATCGATCGTCCACACGTAACCACGACAGCGACACTCTTGGCTTTCTTTCGGCCTCTACACAGATCGGCGAGCTTTCGCATTTCTGAGAGTGAAAAGTGTGGATTGCCAAAAGAGACTAGATCGAGAGGCCGGTCAATCGGTGCGCTGTTGAGTTTGTCCCAGCAAGGGCCCAAATCACTGGGCTTCACTTCAAAAGAGGTCAGCTCGGAAGCGACAACAGCGTCAAGTGTGGTTGCTTCTGGTGTAACACCGACGATATGAAACATCGGAGCACTAGAGACAGTTGCAAAAGCCGCGCCGAAGGCTTTCAAGTCATCTGTTGAGAGGCCATATGTTTCAAGACCCGTCACCACTGGAATGCGACTTGTTGATAGAGTTCCAACATAATAGCCCAGCAGGGGCGGAAAAGAGTCGTCCAGGTCTGACAGGCCCTCTACCCCAACAACATTGATCCAGACAGAAGCCATGCGATTGACGTTGATATGAGGTCCTCCCTTAGGTGCCCTCCCTGTCAGAGCGATGGATATGTCGAGGAAGTCAGGATACTTCATCGTCCTAGCCCCCAACACACTGTTCGCGTAAACAACAGCATTGCTCTCCGCCCACGCAACCTGCTCGCCCAGCTTTGGCGCAGTCTCAAGCTGATACGGCGCACAAGTATAAGTAGGCTTTGCACCCATGTCAACGTATGCTTGACCCAGTGCATCAGCTGCTTCTCCAAAGGTAGTGTCAATACCAAGAGCTCGCCACCGCTTCTGGTCAACTGAGATAGAGTTGAGGGTCGTTGGGACTCGCACTCGACCGCCCCAGTCGCGGAGTCTCTCTGCAAGTAAGAGTGTTGCGGGGCCCGTGTAAACGCAGCCATCGACATGGACTTGGGTTATGTCCATGAGACGTGTTGCACCGAGGAGATGGGCCATGCGGAGGACGATGCGGATCGCTACTCGGGATGCCTCGCCGTAGTCTCCTCTGAGGAGTTCTTGATCAAGTGTGGAGAGCTTTATACCTTCTAGAGCGGGTGTAGTCTCTAGGATGAGACCGCTTTCTGCATCCCTTGCTAAACCTGCATGTTGCTTTGATAGTATGGGTGTAGTGGAAACATGGCCATCGTCCACAAAAATCATCTGTCCTTCCAATTGAAGAAGTTGCCGGAAATCTTCCTTCTTCAGTACCAATACTGGAATAGACTGATGAAAGACTTCTTCAGCAATCATCACCCCCAACGTAAGAATGTCTTCTCTTCTTTCAAAGATTATTGCTTCGGGGGCTTTCCCATTGAGCAAGAGCTCAAGCATCACTCCGCTGCCGGTGCATGATCCTCGACCTCCCGGGATAGCGAGAACAGTATTCTGAAGATGTTGTCCGCTTAGTGGATGATGGCGGTCTATAACCTCGCTTGTTTGGGGATCGACGCCTCCCCAGAAACTCAACTCGAGATTACTTGCGAGGAGCTTGGCTGTTGCTCTGCCTTGGACGTAGGCTGTGCCGGTCCATGCAGCTTCTTGTACGGAACCCATTGTTTGTTTGAACTTTATGTGACGCGGTTGGTGGAGAGATCCTAAGTGCTTATCATCGTCCTCTAAGTTGAGGCTATCAACTCCAGTTTTTTTTAGAGCAGGTGGATTCTTATCATCCTCATCCACAGTTATTTCTGACCAGGTAGTGTTAGCAACCGTGTTGCGGAAACACGAGAACCAGAGAGGGTCAGTTGAACATTGTCGGCATAACTTACATAGAATTCAAAGACTTTGATAGCCTAGCGCTGATCGCTGAAGAACGAACCCGCTTCGACCCGTTCTGTAGGCTCCTGATGATCTCAATTGCAACCGTAACTTCGAGATACGCCTTTACGTTCACGATTCTCAGTAGATCAGATCCTGAAAAGAAAAATGACAGTATGTCTTGCTTGTCAATCCTCGAATCGTGACAGGAATAACTTATCAACCCCGCATTGCACTATCTTCTCCAGAACTCCATAGCGACTATCAACCGGCTTGAGTCGGAAAGCGAAGCCGACTTGACGGACCCGGGCCGGTCATTGTTCTTTGGCAAGAAACATAGATCTACAACGCATGCTGTGGCTGGAATTTATGTTAGAAACCTCGAGTCAATTGAAACTACAAAGTAGGGATGAAAGAAGACAGGGATTGAGTCAACGTGAGGGACGGTGTCTGTGGTTTCATATCATGGGATTATCAACGGATATTCACCTTCCAGATACAGTTCTTCCCTGTCAGGTATGGACTATATAAGATGGACATTTATATTTCCCAGCCATCTTTTGTAACTGTAACTTGTTGATCACTCCGGATCAGGCAGTCAGTCTTATCTATCAAGGTTCGGCGGATACAGGACGGAGTTTTTCACGGACCTCCCCCGATTTCGGCTATAGCTGCCCCTTGCGTCATCCCGCGCTACTCCACAAAACCCCAAAGCTCAGTTGGATTCAATTGACCCGAGCTCCCAATTCAATTCCCGTTCCGACCAGCGCAACAGCTTAACCTTTTAAGCTTCACCTGACAAGCTCCCCCACAATGCGCGTCGCAACAGTCGCCAATCTCTTGGCCTCGGCCTCTCTGGCAATTGCCTTCGATTGGCAACAGGTTCTTGGAAACGCCGACGACCGCGCTCCTTCTGCTGTCTCCAGCGAGCCCGACGCTCCCTCGTACCGATCCGAGCTGTTGAGCTTGCACAAGTCTCTTATCGAGACCTCTTCGGTCTCGGGAACTGAGCATAATGTCGGCGTCTGGCTTGAGTCTTATCTCGAGAAGAAGGGTTATACCACTGCACGTCAGAAGCTTGAGCCCCTCGAGAACACGCCCGACGGAAAGCCGCGGTTTAACGTGCTGGCATGGCGACAAGACGGAAAGAAGACTTTCGATCCCAAAATTGCTGTGAGCAGCCACATTGATGTTGTTCCACCGCATATTCCCTACGGAATTGATGATGGCGAGGTCACCAAAGAGACCATGATCACTGGTCGAGGTAGCGTGGATGCCAAGGGTAGTGTTGCTGCTCAAATCACCGCCGTTGAGAACCTTATCAAGGACGACAAGATCGACGCCCACAAGGTTCTCCTCGTGTTTGTCGTTGGAGAGGAGGTTACGGGCGACGGCATGCGCCGTTTCAGCACAGCTCTTGAGGAGAAGGAGCTTCCATACAACCTGGATGCCGTCATCTTTGGTGAGCCCACCGAGCTCAAGCTTGCCTGTGGACACAAGGGCATGCTGGGCTGCGACGTTACCACCAAGGGCTTTCCTGGCCACAGTGGTTACCCATGGCTGGGCAAGTCAGCCAACGAACTCATGATCCGAGCATTTGCTAAGATCTTCGATACCGACCTTGGTAGCAGTGAGCTGTTTGGTAACACTACTGTCAACGTTGGCCGATTCCATGGTGGAGTGGCATCAAACGTCATCCCCGAAGAGGCCAAGGTTGGGTTGGCTGTTCGTGTCGCCAGCGGCAAGCAAGCCGATGGACACATTGCTGTCCATGACAAGATTCAGGCTATCTTTGACGAGGTCGACAAGGATGCTTTCAATTTCCACTGCACCCATGGTTATGGACCTGTGGAGGCTAACTGCGATGTCGATGGTATGCCGAACGGAAACTGGGACAGAGATATTTTGCTAACACCTTCAGGATTCGAGAAAATCACCGTCAACTATGGAACTGACATCCCCAACCTCAAGGGTGACCACACGAGATACTTGTACGGCCCTGGAAACATTCTTGTAGCACATGGCGCGCGGGAGAACTTGACTGTGTCTGATCTCGAGACGGCTGTCGAAGGTTACCAAAAACTGATTCTTCATGCGTTGAAGCAATAGCCTGCTCGGCCTCAATAGAATACCCAAACTTCCGTTCCTCTAGTCTATGTTGGATATGATATGGTAACCTTGCGCTGAAAAGAAGCATGAAATCGTAAATCGAGTGCTTTCTTAAGCACCGGCAATCTTAGCCCATCGCTCCGGCAGGATCTTGCTGAAGTCGAAGTTGCCGTCTGGTCCCTTTTCAATGGCTCCCTTTTCAGTGACCACAGCGTCGATGAGCTCTGCTGGGGTAACGTCGAAAGCAGGGTTCCACACGTTGATTCGTTGGTCGGCGGTAGCAACGCGTACCTTGCTGCTCTCGTCCACGGAGCCATCGGGCTTGATCACAGCTCCAGTGACTTGTGTAAGCTCCTCCGCCTTTCGCTCCTCAATCTTGATACCATCGCCAGTCTCAGTTTCCAAATCGATGCTGGTGGTAGGAGCGGCGACGATGAATTTGACACCGTGATGCTTGGCCAGAACAGCGAGTTGGTATGTACCAATCTTGTTGGCGGTATCACCGTTGCGAACAACACGATCAGCACCCACAATAACAGCGGCGATGTTCTTCTCTTGCTTTCGGGTGCGGAAGAGCGATGCAGCCATGGAGTCGGTGATAAGCGTGCTAGGGATTTTCTCAAAGACCAGCTCGAAAGCGGTAAGTCTGCTTCCTTGGTTGTAAGGTCGAGTCTCTGTGCAGAAAGCGTGCTGGAGGAGATCCTTAGACTGGAGGGTTCGGATGATGCCCAGAGCAGTACCATGACCAGATGTCGCAAGCGATCCGGTGTTGCAGTGAGTAAGGACCGAGATCTTCTGGTCAGGGGAGGCACCAGCTTGTGATCGAAGCCACTCAGCACCGTAGTCGCCGATGGAGAGGTTAGTCTGGAGGTCCTTCTCGAAAATCCTCTCAGCCTCCTCGATGAAAGCAGCAATAACTTGGTCCTTAGTGGCAGTGCTTCCAACTGCTCTAATTGTGGCCTTGAGTTGGTTGATAGCGTTGGTCAGGTCGACGGCAGTAGGTCGGCTCTCCTTGAGGTAGTCTAGAGCATCCTCGATCTGAGAGATAGTTCCCTCGGCGTCTGAAGCGGTGATGCTTCCATTTTGGAGTTCTACAGCCAGTCCAAGAGCTGCAACAATGGCGATTGCTGGAGCACCTCGAACTCGCATTGTTGCGATGCTGTCGAAAGCCTCTGTTCGGTTAGAGACTTCATCGTAGTGGAACTCGTGAGGAAGACGCAGCTGGTCGAGGACCTGAAGCTGACCACGAGTGTACTTGACAGCCTGAAGAGTAGACATTTTGTAACACAACTTTATAACTCAAACAAACAAGAAAATAAAGAAAAAAGCGAGATGTCCTATTCTTCTGAGGCCCAACTCATCACCCAAAATGTTGCCCCTCCAAGATTCTGCCGCCACCCCACCAACAAGATGCAAATAGCGTCATTATAGCCGACCAATCAAGTGTAACACGTGGATTCACCGCCTGGGACCGGACAAATGCCGCTTCCGGCGCAACAAGACGAGCTAGGGGAAGTACCATACGTCAACAGGGGTCTGTAGTCCACTGGAGCTCGCTTGGGACAGCTTTAGCGGATTCAACGCCGTCTTGAGATATCGCCTGGACTGTTGAAACTTGTACTTGGACAAACAGCAATGAGAAGTGCGCATTCGAGCTGTTTGCCATGGAACAGCCATTCTCGACGTCAAAAGTGACTGGTAAGACTTAATCTGTCCCTATGTTTACACAACACTTCAAGCCCTCCCTTGACATGTCACCGCTAACACGACACCTTGTCGCAAGTCGAGTACTTCGATCCTCACGATGTTTACAAGCTTCTCGCCCCTGGCTTGATTCCCCGGCTTCCTTTACGAAACTTGAATTGGCAATCACATGCTGGACCTCTCCGATCTATCGATACCCTTCATGTCGAGCTCATTCAGGGGGATGACCCTGGAGCGGATGCGTCTCCTTATACCTCTCGACGATCAGGGAGCACAGTAGACGATGGCTTCCAACAACAGAATTTCGGCAGCGGCACTCAAGCGCCATCGGCCGATCAGATAGACAACCAAGTTTTACCATCAAGAGCAATTGGGAGCCAGCGACGACATCAGATTCCTGGTCTGCGACGGACACCTTATCTCAAAGTGCTACTAGTAAGATGCGACGACAATGAAACATACAAAACCTCCGTTCGAAACGAGATTCGAGAATGGATCAAGGAACAGATACCCTCATCAACCAATCCAAAACGAAACAGCAAACAAGAGAAGCATGATGCGTTCGATTACTTGATCTTACACGTGGTCCTTCCCAATACAGTGGCTTCAACCCAGCCCAGAACAAGCGGGCGCTCAGAGGGTGCTTCGGAGAAGAGTGGCCCACGATGGCGCACTGGATCAACACCTCTTTTCGAAAAGCTTCGCACAGACTTCTCTGGGCTTGGAAAGACAGCGCCAGATCGGGTTGCTCAGATCAGAATTGGCATCAACGATCTCCCCTATGATCAGCTTCCAAGGGTGGTTCCTGCGGTGCCGACAGGGTATTTGGAGGATGAGCACGATGCCGAGAATGCTTGGGCTGAGCTTATTGCAAAGCTGAAGAGCCTCATTCTCACCTCGTTCGACTTGCGCGTGAGCCAATACGAAGAAGACATCAAAGAAAAAGACGGCCAACGGAGCTTGCCAGGGTGGAACTTCTGTACCTTTTTCATTCTTAAAGAGGGTTTAGCAAGAGGCTTTGAGAGTGTCGGACTTGTAGAAGATGCATTGGTTGGATATGACGAGCTTAGCGTTGGACTCGACTCTGTTGTCAATGAGCAGGCCGACGAGGGGTCGCCTACTAGACATGGGGGCACAATGCTGAGTTATACCGAAGAACTCAAGGATATTGTCAATGCTGCCCTTGCCAAATCACCCGGCGGAAATACTGCAGACGAGGAGGCTGTGGATCTTCAGTCGAATGAAACGATCAAGGAGCAGTTTGATGAAATACCTATCAATGCTACCAAGAAGGCGTACAGAGACAAGATTCTTGCCAATGATGTTTCGGTATTTGATTTCAGATGCTACATCTTTGCGCGGCAAATAGCGTTGCTCTTGCGACTTGGAAACGCGTGGTCGTCACGGGATGACCTGCTAGCCAAGCTCAAAGAACAGCAAGAATCTGTTTTGCATGGTGTTGCTCCTCTGGCGCCACCTCCAAAGCCTACTGATGAGGTGGAAAACCTGGCTAGTCTTGGTGAGATATGTCGAAGGACTTTGCAGTTCATCCCAGCTGTGTCCCAGATTATGCGCCGAGATATCCTTACTGCCGTGGCATCCGACAAATCTGATGAGGACGATTCACCTATAGATCCTAATTTGTCCGAGGTTATGGACAATGTGGTTGCTTCATTCGCTTTCTCTGTTGCGCAGCAGATTCTCGCCCAAACAGCATCAAAGTCTTTACCTATTCCTCCATCAACTCTCGCCCCTCCTCAGAGTGAGGAGCAAAAGACTTCTATCCCTGAGCCCAAGACCATGATGCACCCTGCTCGAACCACATCACTCCATGTTTCAACAGGGCCGGCACCTGGAACTCGTCCTCCACCAAGCCCCGGTGTCTTCCCCGGCCCGGGCATGCCCAAGATTAATAATGATCAGGAGGCACAGTTTCTCAAGGCAGGTTTAGAGGACTTAGCTGCTAGACGCGCCGAGCTTTACATGCTTTCTCGAAGCATTCTTGATGGTTTGGGTAAGAAACGTGGATGGAGCGATGGCTGGAAAGAAGCGCCTGTCATTGCAGAAGCCGAGGCAGATTTTGAAGAAATAAGTTTGGACGATCAGCCCTCAGCAGATGCCACCACTTCCGATGATATCCCGCCTTTAGACACGGGTGTCAACAATACTCTTCTTCAGACTGCGATTGACAGCCCAGAGAACTTTTACCGTCTCTATGAAATTCTTACCGACAAGGCGCTTCGACACTACACTGTGGCAAACCATGATCACGCTGTGCAAGCTAGCATGGCAGATCTTGCTGTGCTCAAATTCTTCCTCAAAGACTTTGGCTCTGCGGCCTCTTACTTCTATCGGGCAACACCGTTCTTTGGCGAGAGCGGATGGACTTCACTCGAACTGTCCATGCTTGTCATGTATCTACACTGTCTCCGCGAGATGAAGTCTAAGGATGACTACGTCAGGGTCGCCCTTAAGCTGTTGACCAAGTCGTGTGCCGCTGAGCATGAGAGGCTAGAACAGCGTTCCAAGCGAGTATCAAGTATCGGAAAGCCTGAGCCTGCAGACGCAATGTCAATGAAGGGGGTTGTCGGTAACTTGTTCGACCTGGCTTCGTCTCTGTCTTCACAGGTCAAAGTCCATCTGTCAAAGTTCTTTACGAATGTTGAGATTGCGGGTGCTCCTGAGTACTTTGAAGAGGAGGACAAATGCTCGCTGACTATCAACCTCTGGAGTCTTTTGCCCGACGACATCAAGCTGGACGGGATTGACGCACGAATAACAGCAACTGAGGTAGGACCTACCAGAGATTTGCGCTTCTCAAGAAAAGGAGAAGTTGTGTTGCACCCTGGCCAAAACAGCATTACAGTCGACTGCACAGTAAGTTTTTCTGGTAGATAAGGAAAAGCCAAGCTAATCACTTCAGTCTGTTATTCCTGGAAAATACAAGATCGACCATCTCGGGTTATCTTCAAGCAACCTCCTTCTTCACTTCGAACGTGATTTTAATACAACGCCCCCTCCAACAAGCGACATCTTCAGGCATCCCGAAGTTATCATCTTTCAACGTGAGGGTGCCTTGGATGTGCAACTTACAGCTACAAAACACACTGCTCTGGACAAGAACAATACTCTGGATCTTGTTCTTAACCCAGGCTGGAATTCTCTGAAGAAATGTGAAATTCGGATCAAGCCAACCACAGGTGGTCTCAGACTGTTGACTCTCGAAGCTAAAGTTGTTGACTCATCTGTCGAGTTTGCAAAGAAGCCCGAGTCTGGTGGTGTCATCCATTTCAATGAGATCGAGGCCGAGACGGCTGTTACCTTGCGATTTCCCTATTCGGTTGAGCAAGATATGGCCGATGTTTCTGCCAAGGTCGACGTTGCTTACACGATTGAGTCGGGTGAGACATACACTTTTGCCAAGTCGATCGTGATTCCTATCTCTCTGGCTTTAGGCGTCAACGTGCAAGATGTATTCAAGCATCAAGCTCTCTACTCACGGTTCAATGTCTCTACTGCGAGCCATAGTCCTCTGCGACTTTACAAGAGTGAGCTCATAGAGGCAGATCTGTTTGAGTCTGAATTCGGCGTCCCACCTACCAACGCAACGATTGTGTTCTCGAAACAGCCAGCTACACTTTTGTACCGTATCAAGAGAAAGACCAATGCCAGATCAAGCAAGCGAGCAGCAAGGACTATGTACTTGAAGCTTTATTACAACGTTCTTCAAACAGAGATTGAGGAGGCTCTCATGGATTCGATATTCGATGCCCTGGACGATCTCGGCCTGGTGTCGTTTTCGAAGCTCATTCGGGCAGTCGTCGTTAGGGAGGCAAAAGCATTACAGCCCATTGACCTCGAACGAGCTGCATTACTTGGAGCGGTATCTACAAGCTTCTTAGCTGAAGTATCTTGGGATAAACACTTTGCTGGAATTGGGAAAGTCCCTGGCACTCAAGAGGATGCAACAGAGAAGATCTCGTCAGCTATCAGGACTTGGCAATCCTCGAATGCTCAGGTTCTAATTTCAGCAACACAGCCAGACGATCCATGCACTCTTCTCATTCCAGTCGAAATTCCTTCACTGCCTATTCTTCACACTGCAGACATACAACTTCAAACTCCAGTGACAGAATTACTTGACCAGAAGCCTGGTGTAGTTCCCACCGTAGCTATCAACCAGATGCTCCCAGCCACTCTTCACCTAAAGTGGACGCAGATCTGGGATACCGAGATGGCACACAAGAAGGATGTCGAGTACAGCTACGAAGTCTCCGTCCCAGGCGACACATGGCTCCTCGGTGGTCGTCGCAAGGGTCACTTCGTCATTCCTGGCTCGAAGCGTGAACCTCTGTCCTCATCATCCGACACGGAGGCTCAAGTTCCTCTCATCATGATTCCTCTACGCGAAGGCTGGCTGCCCTATCCTACGATTGAGATCCGCGAGGTTAAGGATGGAGTTGAGAACCAAGTGCAGACGTGCGAGTTGGACTTTAGAAACCTGGGCGAGTCGATACGAGCTGTGTGTGAGAGGAAGGGTGTTACTGTTAGCTTAGATGCGAGCGGGCCCGGTGGAGGGCCTCTGGTGTTGGAGAGTGAGGATCCTAATCGGGATAGGGGAAGGATAGTTGCTTAGATCTGTTAAGGCGTTTAGATCATGGGATTGTAATACTAAGTTGTTTGAATGACAGTAGCTCTCGACCTGTTACGTTTTATGATCAGGACCTCACCACAATTCACTCTGAACCATCAGTAGACAAGGGTATCAGCGAATATCCTTTATCATCTCGGGCACTTCATACAGTCTTGCGTCTTGAGAGAACATGTCTCAACCACATCAAAACAAAGGACTTTCTTCCATGCAGCTACCGCATAACTCCTACTGCAAAGCGAAAATGCCAACATAAAGAATGCAGTCACCCTACACCTTCTCCCCAACTTCCTTCCCCTGCGTATCTACAGGGATGCATACAATAAACATCAAACACCCGCCGTCGCTTCTAAACGGACCATGCCGCATCCCGGGTTTCCGGTAAGCATAAGCGCTTTTCTGCCAGCCTTGCTGCAGATTCTCGTCGTACAAGTCCCCCTCAGCCATGAAGATCTCCTCAACGTAGTCGTGGACGAAGACTTCCTGCTTGTTTCTCGCCCCTGGCTGCCATCTCTGCAGCGTAGTACGCCGACCTGTCTGCTTGTCTTCGTTGAGGACGAGTTCATCTATGCCTGGTTCTAGAGGGGACCAGCTGCGGTTATAGGATGTGATGGCGGGGTGGAATTCGAATTGCTCCATTGTGATTGATATTCAGTTCACTGGTCAGGTGCATTCGCCAATTGACTGATTGATATTGTCGTACAAAGGGTGTAAGATAAACAGGGATTACATCCTCAGCCTTAAACCCTCATACACTGAAGCCATTTACTTGGATAACGAGATCGCTGATATCATTTGTAAGCTGACCATGACAAATAAAGCAACTCCCGAGTTCTCCTGCCAAAACAGAATAAGTCTACAATGATTAACTTGGAGGAGGCAATCAGACGCCTCTTGTAAGGGCTTGGCTTTCCAAGCGAACGCTTTGGCTGACTTGGGTCTACGAGTTTTTCTTGGGACTGGGTGACACGAGAGGTCGCAGTCCGGGCAGCATGTGTGCTGATACAACGAAATGCAACGTAAATGGCACTAGAAGAACAAAGAATCTTCTGCAACAGCCATAGGATGGCCATTAATATGCTCTTACAATTAATCTTTACCACAAGATCGTGGGGGTATTATAGTGGGTTAGAGTTGGGCTCACCCTAGCTCATATCTCACATGCCAATAACAAAGCTAGGGCGTTGGCTTGCGAAAACATGTGTCTATTTTCTGTTTCTTTTAAAGGGTCGGTATTAATTGAGTGTGTTGCATTGAACAAGCTGCTTCCTGTAGATGTTGCAGAAATTGATAACAAATCACGGTGAGATATGCAGGATTGAGATCTGCGCTCACGAGGCATTGGTGACTCCAAGTTGCGCCCACTCGGAGACTTTGATCAAGACGTTCAAAGGGTCATGGGGAAACTAAAGCTCGATGTTGAGTTGCATCTCAGGGTAATGGATATCAATGTGTCCAATCGTTTATTGGGACCCAACTGAAAATCCATGTTCTGACTGAGTTGTTTCATGCCGTGGCAGCGACATAGACTAAGCTAGTGAAAGTCCAGGGGGTATAGAATGCCGAATAAAAAATGGTGATAGCTTGAAAGTTTTAGTCTAAGGCATTCATTCCTCAGTCTCAAACAATTCCTCATGATCGCCATAGACCGTAGAGGTGAGAGCAGCCCGTCGATCCGAAGGCTAGTCACTTGGTAAACCGAAGCAGAGCGGATGGTATCGTAATAGATAGTCACTGAGATGCCGAAGACGCGGGGAAGTGTTACACAACAGAGCTGCCGTCAAGACCGATGGCTAAGCTGAGGTCGGACAAACACAGTCACGAGAATTCAAGACACTGCTTTTGGGCTCATATATACAGTACCGTGCAGCGCAGTAGGCTGAGGCTGAAACACGAATCCAAAATCTTGGATGCCGATAATGCCGTTCGCATTTCACGAGTGTATGCCGGGTGCTTTTGGTCAACTGCGCATAGTGTACTCAGTACGGTGATGGGGCATAGCGGGGTACCTGTCAAATGAAGAGGCGTTATGCTCTGTGTTAAGATCTTCATACTTGAGTGGCACGTCAACTGATAAACGTTGCATCGTCATGAGGGCTTTGCTCGAATGTACAAGCACATGCACATAAGCAACATCGAAAGTGATTGGAATTGATGCATTGGTGAGAGTTCAATCAGTGAAACGCAGTGACGGGAACCAAGATAACCGACGTCAGCCACCCGATGAGACAGACTAGTTCAGCTTTGCGGCTGAGACAAGGCTCGTTGTTTTGCGTGTGATGGTGACGGAACACGCTTCTCGACGTCCTGTCCACCGCTACTCCGTAGATTGACGTCCATTTCTCACGGGGCCCAAGCCAAGACTTGTGAGCGGGGCGGGAACGCCAAGAGCCGACATGTAGTGGATCTTTGACTGAAAAGGATAAAGATTTCCGTGGGAAACCTCAAGCCGTGGGATGGACAACAACCGGAAAGAAGAGGTAGAGAGGATCGGCAGCAGTTGAGAGGAAGATCAGAGGTGTGCATGAAGTCGATCAAAGGACTTTCATCCACTAGAGACATTGGCATCAACCCGAACAGCATTTTTGTTAGGGGACCACAAGTCCTTGAGTATTCGGTGTTTCTAGTCTTCTCTCTGGATCATCGTGAACATCCTCATACAGCAGCAAACAGCTCACTCGACGAGAAGAGGGCAGTAGTCAAGCGATACTACCTGTCACCTGCGGTTCAGGAATCTGACAACGAGTCGCTGCCCAACGCGTTCGAAACGAGTTTGACAGGTTGGGTTTTGCCCCATAACACCCAGTTTTTGTCAGTAGCGATATAAGGACCCCTATTAAACAACCGCTCGGCCGAATGAGTGTCTCCGAATGCTCGGCCACGACGCGTACTGCAATGCTAAGCGAAAGGCTTCAAGGCAACGTGATGGTGAAAAAATCAGGTTCAGCTCATGACATGATGAGACCACTGCCACGACCGACAGCTGCTGTGACATTGAGCGTGTCGCTGCTGCTTCGTGGCCCTCTCTTTTGGATGGAGACCTCTCACGATGACTTCACTTCTGACAGGCCCGGCACTTCTTGCTACGGGGGAATATTTAGGCGAGGAAACGACAACAGCGGTTTGGTTACAGTTGTCTTAAGACGGCAGGCTCCAGGATGAAAAGAGCCTTTCAGTCGGTTACAACCGTGAACCACTTTTCTTCCACGTTTCTTCCACAGCGATAGTAATACCCTTGCAAAGATGCTGGTGGACGGTGCGAGGAATGACGAAAAAATAGTGATCATCATATCTTTGACTAGGCCCGCATATCACAATCTGAGGGGCTGCAAAGTTACGGTACAAGCGACCGTCTGGGACTGTGCGGTCCTGGTAAGCGTGAGAGTGACGAGTGATAGGCACTCATTGTGGTTTCGAAAGACGGTCACCGTTTCGCTGACTTCTGATCTTCAAAGCTCATGTTTCGCACTCGAACGCAGGATCTGATGCCTTGGGACTTTGTAAGGAAGTCGACGCGGACGGCTGCAGATCCATGACATCAGCCCAGTTGAAGGGGTAGGTTGAATTGGAGGTACTTGGACCCTAGCCGCTGGGCGACGCTTTGTGTATCCAACGACGGCGGAAAATGCAACCTCAAAACCAGTGAGTTGAGGGATGGATGAAGCAGATAGATGACAGCGCGGGATGAGCCTTGTCAATATGTGAAGCATGAACTGTAAAGCTTCAATAACCCCGGAACTGCATAGGCATCTCAAAGGCTAAAACCACGGCCAAGAGCTTGTAGAACTTGACATGCGGTGTAAGTGTGGGTGAATCACTGCACTATCTTACTAGACGGTATAATAGCGTTTCCACGAGTTAGTGCATCAGCTCAACCGTTGACCGGTAGTGATCTTTCGGTTCAAGTTCCAAAAAAGTCCATTAGGTGACGCTTGAGTAAAAGATTTGCAACCCGAGTCACAAGAGTTGAAAATCAGTACCAAAATCGGTTTCTTGACCGACACTGCCGCTCAAGGGTCAGAACAACCACATAGTACCTCTGTAGACAGTGATAAACACTGTATCATAATGGTTGACAGCTATTGAGGATTCTGTCGCAGTTGCTTTCAACCTACGACGACGTATTTAGTGGGTGACGGAGGGTCCAGAATAACGGGAAACGGGCGACTAAAGCCCAATCGCGGTAGCGTATCAAAGACGGTTGGTTAACGCCGGACTGAGAAACCGACGATCTCCAGCAAACAAAGAGGACGAAGACGGAAGACAAGTTCCATCATTGGCAGAAGGGATGGTTGAAAGAAGACAGTGCTGTGAGCACAGCAACGACCCGAGGATAGTGGACAAGTCGCTGGCTTCTAGAGGGTTGCGCCTCCGCTGAAAGAGCTCCGAGCCTTCTAATTCCACTTAAGGCGGGCAACTTGATAGGCTTCCGAGAGTCGTTCACTGTATCGGACAGGGATGTCGAGCGTGGAGCGGGCCTCAACCGTGGTCTGCAAGGGCCAGCAATTGCGTCACGACTGAGTGCTGATCGGCCAAATTTTGCAGGCTTCTCACGAGGAGGCTTGGCCTTGGGGGTTTCTGAGGCTCGGATGGTTTCCCTGTGGTCGTCTAAACTCTTGGCCTACCTAGCGGCGGGGGCGTTGTTTGTTTTTCTAATTAGGCAGGGTGAAGGGGATTTGATTGTCATTATGATCGTGATGAAGGAGGGAGAGTTTTGGTGAGTGGTTTTTTTTAGTTCTTTTTAGTTCATCTGAGTTATCTTTTTGATCGCGACTTCCTTGTTGCTGGTTATCGTCGTCTAAAATGACAATCTCAATACAATGACATCAATGTAGGCTGCTGTGGAGGAAAGTGTGAACGGAACGGGCAGTGCACCTTCCATAAGTTTCCGTTTGGGGGCTACCGAGTCGCATGGAAGCAAGTTAGTGTCAATGTTAGTGCCACTGCCCTGTCCAACCAATCCGTGGACGAAAGCTATTTTCTCCCCTGAAGCGCGACATTGATAGTCTGGGTGAAAGTACCAAATGACAGCTCCTAGGAGAGGTATAGCCTCATGCAATCAACCACAAAAGATACTTGTGCATGGATAGTTCATGTAGTACTGCGCATGTCGATCGTAAGTCTCATGACTCCTTATTCTGTCGTCACTTCCCCTCCGGGAACGTCCAAGTCCATTGTATCTTTCCAAGGGTCTCCCATCCTCTTCCCTGGGACGCGATGACACTGTAGGTGTTTTTCCAGAGCCCTTATTTAACTGCCGGATTACCTGGTCTGGCCTCTTGGCCTGACTACCTGGCCCTGCGGTACGGGGCATTAAGTGGTACCTGCTGCGAGAGCATGGAGTGCACTGTATTATACTGTCCCTACTAGGTGTCTACCTACTATTGTACGGTACGGTAAGGTCAGGTCAGCTCCAGCTCCAGTCCAGCTCCTACTCCAGCGAAATTATCAAATTGACAAGAAATCCACTTTAACATTCCCATCCCCATTTCGTCCATACCCCTTCCCCTCTTTTGTCTCTTGCTTTTTCTGTTCTGGGTTCGCTCCTTCTTTTGCTGGCCGGGTTCTTCCTTCCTGCCACCTGCCACTTGCCATTCCCACTCCGAATCCGACCCAACACCTGCCCTGTCTCGCCATTTGAAAAGAAGGGTCCTCCTGCCTGTCTGCAACCGTTTGCCGTCTGTTGCCTCTTTTAAACTTTCATGATCCATCCCATCGTTTGCGCCTTGGAACCTGTTGCCACTCCCAGGGTTGGTTATTCTTGACATATTCGTCATATTCTTTGAGAGATTCGTTCAATTAACTTTTGGTTCGTTCTTCTTTTTATTCTTCGTTAGTATTCGTTTCGTTCCATTCTTTCGGTTATTATTCAAGCAAGTCCAGTCCAGTCCAGTCAACCAACCTGTTAGTTATCCCCTCTTGTCGAGTCGAGTCTCTATCCCTGAGTGTGACGTTGCCAGTGCTACCTTTTGCTTTTTATTGCTGCGTGCTGCCCTTGCCATTACAGAATTAATTTTGCCTGCTTTCCTTCTCTAAAACCATTCGCTGACTTTCGCACTTGCTGCAGGATCACTACCTCCGCAACTCAACAAACCTTTCATCACCTGCCTCGATTCATTAGCAAACCAGGCTAGTTATTTCTCTGACCGCCTCTGCGACCAGCGACTTCCGCTCCAGCACAAACACATTTCCATCTCAATATCCACTTCTCCCGCTTCTCTGTAAACTACGACGTCAGCCACCGATCTCACGATATCTTCGATAAAAGGTGTTTCCGAGTTATCTGCCTTGGTTAAGCCACGACTCAATCGCGATCCGTTTCAAAGTCATTTGTGGCTAGTCTAATCGGTCTCTCCGCGTGTCGACTCCGCCTTCTGGACGCCATCTAGAACAAAACACCAGCCTCATTACACCCTTAGTGGATCCAAATTGTTGCTCCTTAGCAAGCGTGCATAGATCGGCTTCCAGACCTTGAAATTTCGTGGAACTATTTGGTCTCGACTACCCCCTCCACAGCACTTGACAAGTTTGCGCGACGACTTGCGACACCTTGACCGACAAATTCCTCTTTTGAGTCAACCCGTCAACTTGACCTTTGGCACCCTCTAATTACTGTCGCTTTACACATTCCTTTGAATGTGGTAATAAAGTCTCGTGCGACAAACAACGATATCACTCCCAGTATTGGAAGGACGACTTATAAATCACATACTATACTATGGCAGTCAACGAACTTCCTAATGCTCCTTCGGAGCACCCTCATCACATCGCCCGATCAGACTCGTCCACATCGTCAAGTCCTTCTGATCACAATGATCACGACAACGAAAACGAGGAGCCCATCATCCATCAGCCTGTTCCCATCCGACCTGGTCTTCCTCAAAGAAAAAGCAGCGGCCCATTAGTCGTTCCTCGCGATAGCTCAGCAGTCGGTCCCCTTGAGCCCGACTTCGGCCCAGATGACGTCAGGGCGATGAGCCCCAGGAGAACGAGTGAGGATCTTGACAGAATTGGAAAAGCTGCTCGAGAAGAGATGAGAAGGTGAGTGTTCTTGAAGCTCCGTACGTTCCAATTGCTAACCTTTTTAGACACGCTAAAGCACTACAAGACTCGCTCCTCACCATTTTCAACCGTATTGAAGCTGTTCGCGAAGAGCACGACAAGCTTGATAACAACAATAAGTTCTTGCAAAAATACATTGGCGACTTGATGAGCACTAGCAAAATCACGGCCACAAGTAGTAGCCAACGCAAGAAATAGGTTTACCAAATATTTACTGCCAGTCACCGCACCGCCCCTGGCCAGTTTCGACAACAATCATTCACCATTTCAAACGTCTAGATTCGTCTAGACATACCCTTTAGAAGCATTCGATATTATATTTGGGATTCGCGACTTTTTGGGGCCCTTATTTGGGCATGATACCCGCGCTTTGACAGCGCAGTTACTTGAACTCGCCTTTAAGAGACGAGCAAAAACATTTGCATTTCACAACACTGTACAATAACGCATTATGAAGCCGGGAGTAGATCCCTCACGATGGATCATCGCATGGTGGGAGCACACTGGAGCTTTGGTTTTGAGGTTTTGCATGCTGTATCACCTGCATTGCGCTACGTCCAGTTTAGGGTCACTGAACCCCGTACGCACGGTTTGGCGTTTTGAGATTCCAGCATTCTAGGTTCAATGTCTGGTGTTTTTTGTATTCTACCACGGTATTATTACACGGATTACTGTAGCTTCTTTGTTTAGAGGCTATAGACTTGGGGCGGAGTGATGGGCATGGCTTACTGACATCTATTTGCCAGGGGGATATGGCACGGAATGGAGTGAGGTTCGTAAAAAAAGAGTATCTTTTTTTTGAGTGAAGTGTCTGTCTTGCAACATGATGATACCAAAATGATAGGTGTGAGGTGTGTAGCCTTAGCTCGTCTTGAATCGAGATTCAAATTCAGTTCTTCTGCTTCATTCACCGTAATTGTTGTGATATGTCCAATCTCCACATGAATATTCCGCCCCATTCGATATTGACGGGTGAATTATCGACTAAGCCCGTTTGTAATGATATTCTGCAGGATATCTGTAGGTAGATCGGGTAAGTTATGCCCTTGGTACATTAGTGCATCACGGAAGGGATGGATCCCTTTCCGTTTTTCCGCTTCCTTTGTAGTCCAACTCCACGTTTGGCCCGAGAACTGACTCGCCTATCCACCCGGTACCGCGCAGACGCACGAGGCGTTTCTGTTCCCCTCTCTAGAAATTTTCTTCTTTTTTCTTTGTTCTTTTCCTTTTCTAGGGGACCCTTTAAGACCTTTGTCTCATGTTGCATTTGCCCTGAGCTGAGTTCAATGACCCCGTGTTAATTCCAGCCCCAGTGGAGAAGAAGGGGTTTTTTTTTTCGTCACATATGACAGCACCCAAACATTCTGCAGGTGTTTGCTTGATTCTTTAGTCTCTTGTGGCTTTTTTCTTCTCATCTTCGTCACTGCTGCGACTGCAGAATGTGTAATGCCACAGCCGGCCACATGGTCGGTCGCACCGGGCTTGAGGGGAAAGTGTTGGGAAAACGTTTGATATTGGCTGGGCGAAGCGAGAGACTAGCTATCGTGGAATAGCTCACCGGGGACAAGTACCTAGCTTGAGGGATGCAGGATGAATATTTCCGAAGGCGCTCTAAGTGGAGTTTGGGTTTAATGACGGCAATGGGTTGTTTCTCGAAGCATTTTCTAGCGTTGGCGTTTTTTCTTTTGTCGGGTTGCCAAATTTTGTAACTTGACTCGTAGTGTGTCGAGATTCAGCTGATGTGTGGAGTTTTCGGTACCCAAAAATGGATGACTCGAGTGCAGTTGACTCGGTCATGCTTGTGGCAATCATGGTATAAAAAGATATACATGTGGGTTCCAGCTGAAGTCGCAGGCTGTTATACGGAGTTCTGGCACAGGCAAACAGTGAAGCATGCTGTTGTGGATTTGACCGTGACCACAACAGAAGGTATTAGATGCAGTGTGATTTTTGAGTTTTATCGAGTAAACACCCTGCATTTCTGAAACAATCAAATTCACTTATAAGTTTATTCATAGCAATGACAGGTCATCTCCCTTGACCTGCTTCAGTATTGCTCTGTGTTGTCTTAGTATATATACTGTAAGTTTTAACCTCCACACCAAAAAGAGGACGACAACCCCGGCCCCGTTGGCCAAGTGGTAAGGCGTCGCACTCGTAATGCGAAGATCACTGGTTCGATTCCAGTACGGGGCATTTGTTACCCCAGCTGTCCAAGACAGTCGATTCCTCTGTTTTTGCCAGTAAGAGTATCTCTTTTTGTCCAGTGAAGTGATCTTAGAGGTGAATGAACCTGGGGAAGGGAGACGGGCGGGCCGCTTTACGACCATTGGCTAGCCCTACCCGTCGATGGCAGTCAGTACCTTCCCTTCTTTTTGAGAGGTCCGGGTTCACCTCCGCAGGCGACAGACCCAGAATCTTACTTATGGTATCTAGTAACGGGTTTCATGTATGCGTGCATGGGCGGAGTGATTCATGTGAGTCAAGTATAACATCGGACAAGATATCGGAACGGACCTGTACATGGCGGAGGCTAAAGGCCGGGGCCGAGGCCGAAGTCCGGACTTCATTCTCGGCCTTAACAGTAGAGGGTTTTGCAAATGTCTTTGTAGCCGTAGACATAGAACAGTACGATGTCTCCATTCTAGAAACGCATCTCTTTATAATCTAATGCAATGACCATGTTTGTGTTATAGGGCCTTGATGTGTAATAGCACACTTATCAACAGTAGTATTTGCTGACATCACAAGAAACTTGACAACTGAGAAATGATACATCAGTCTGAGACATACTGAAACGAGATCTACTATACGTATAAGTGAGATTTCGGGCGAAAAACTGACAGCATCTGCAGGTACTTATCAGAGGTAGTTCCTGAAAACCCGGCATTCTCGGTGATGATAGATCGGCCTCGGTCATATCAGATTCAAGATGTATTTTCGTACCCATCTTAATTATCGTATCTATAGGAATGAAATGGATGATATTGACTCATACTTGGTGTATATAAAGCAGTAACGTTCTTCCATCATACTCTTTCATCGTCAACCACAATCTTTCATCATGGCCCCATCCGCAACAGCCCTCCAAGCCATTGACGCAAGCCCTCGCCTTCACGACCTCCTTGACCGTCTCCATACCGCATCAGAAGCCCAAGAAAAGTCTTACTCTCAACTATGGTTCTACTTCAAGTTCCTTTACGGCTTCTACATAACCGGCAAAGCATGGTCTACTTCCGGCGATGACCACATGCGCGACAAGTTCGTCGCTCTGGAGCAGGACAAATGCCAGTTCATGTACCTCCTCGCACGTAGCATCAATGCCAAAAACATTGTCGAGGCGGGAACTAGTTTTGGCGTTTCAACTATGTATCTTGCCCTAGCTGTGGGACAGAACGTCAACGAGGCGAGAGCAAAGGGTGAGAATGTCACAGGAAAGATCGTCGCGACTGAGAAGGAGAGCAGTAAAGCTGCGAGAGCGAGAAAGCATTGGAGTGAAGCTGGTGAAGAAGTTGAGCCGTGGATAGAGCTGAGAGAAGGAGATTTGAGAGAGACGCTTCTGGTGGATGAGGGCATGCCTAAGGAGATTGACATGTTGCTCATTGACAGTAAGTGCCCACTCATGCTGTCAATATGATCATATGCTAACTGGTCACAGTTTGGACACCACTTGCACTCCCAGCTCTGGAAGCTATCAAACCTCGTCTGAGGAGAGGTGCCATTGTGCTGGCTGATAATACAAAGATGGCAAAGGCGCTTTACAAGGAGTTTTTGGATTATATTCATGATCCCAAAAATGGGTTTAAGACGACGACAACTGCTTATTCTGGAGGACTGGAGATGATTTTGTATCTGCCTTAAGGAAGTCTTGTGCAATGGACTGCATTATTCTATTCATAAAGCGGATGCCTTATGGAGGTTGATGGGTGTGAAGTAGAGGGTTTTAATATAAAATAGTCTATCTTATTTTTGTAGAATTGGTTGCTGGAGAAATCGTTGAGTCTATATGATCCCAGAGTGACCAGCTACAGAGAAGTCTCAAGACGAGATGCCAGTCTCCAAGTATACCAAAGCTGAGCCCCAAGGCCAATCAAGTTCAAATGAATACACATAGCATGCGTTGTTTTGAACTTCTTCTTCAGAACCTGCATCGCAGGACTTGGGCCTTCTATGCTTGTCGTCTTGGCATCTATCGTCCCTGTCTCATATTAGTCTCCTAGAACATACACCAGGTTGGGTGACTCACCTTGTTCAACACGGTTCAGCATCAACTTTCTCGTTCTCGGGCCAAAAACAGCAAGATTCAACCCCGCGACAACACCCGATACTGCAAACGGTATCCAATCGCTCTTATGTTCGATTAGTGAGAGCGGACCGTATGGTGGTAGTGTTGCAGCAGTGAGGAAGAGTAACAAGGCTTGGCTGTTGAAGTAAACGGGGAATATGTGTTTCTGAAAATTCACATATGGTGTTCGTGGGAGATGCTTGAAAGCTATTTTTGTGACGATAAAGGTTTGGTAGAGCTGTGAGCCGAGAAGGGCTGAGAAGGAGAAGAGGTGGATTGGGGTGAGGAAGGCTGTGATAATGGCCATTTTGCGTATTGGTTACGTGTTTTTATTTTAATATGAAAGAATGGTATGCAGATGCATTCACCGGGATTTGATTCATGTAAAATTCTAGAGCTCCCTTCTTATACCTGAATGAGATGCCCTTTGGTGGTTCGTGTAAGTAACATCCGAAGCCACTCGGGACTTTAAGTTTACCGGATATGACATTGACTCAGAATGAGTGACATTTGTATCTAAAGCCGCATTACAAATCAAGAGTAACTATACAAAACTCTTATCCAGTCTTATACAGGTATCTATGCTAAGAAACACTTAGTTCAGCATGTTTTACTATAACTAATGATACTTTGTCATTCGTCGTTTGAGTGGTAGACTTTGCATTGTATACATCCACTTTGTGAACACCGAAGCCGCCAGGTAATCATATATGAGCTTCTTGATTGATAATTATATCTAGTATGTAGTATATGCAGTCTGACTTTAAAGTCTCCGAATTCTCTAATAAACACACGGCACAACAGGAGAAATCAGCTACACCCGCGACCCGGGGCTGACGACCCACCACAACATCCGGACCCGGTCGGCATTTTTGAAGGCATCTCCGAAAAGCATAGTACAACCGATCGGGTCAGATTTCTTATCTCATAAAACAACATCAGTCACAGAAAGAACATAAAACTCCGGTCTATGACTGGTGTACATAGTACAAATGCACGTACAGCCTCAGATATCAACGAGCTCAAAATCTATTAAAACAGAAAAGCAGAAACGGTTTCGCATCAGACCAAACACACAAGTCATATCATAAGAACCCCTTTCTACGCATCAATGATCTCAAAGTTAACAAGGATAGAACACTGCGTTTCATGACCCTTGAGATCCAACATGCGAATAAAACTCCATCCCGGCTGGACATAAAGCAATCGCACTGCAGCCACTGCGAACATGGGGTTCCGCGACCAACTGTCGTCACTCTTGATAAGCATGCGCAAGAAGACTAGTTCGTTGTCTTCATACTCCCACGTCAGAGTCTCGTCCCAGATGGGGTCCGTAGGTGGTGGGTTTGGCCCACGGTGTAGAAACTCAAGCTTGTGCTGTTTGTATGGGTTTGTCTTGCGCTTTGGAGGGTCGTCTTTGATGTTGTCAGGGTGATACAGCGTGCATGTCAAGTATGGCTTGATAGAGTCGGCTTCAGAATCTCCGTGCAGAGGGATATCAGTTGCACCTGCGACGCGAAGACGAAGACGCTTGCTTCGACCTGTGCTCAGTTTGCCGTTTCCTCCAACACGAAGAGCAGCAGGCTTAAGAACGTAGCCATCTGTGCCGCTGAAGAGAGCTTCGTTGAGCTGATTGCTGGCTCCGAATCTCTGCAAGTTGAGAGCGCAGATCTGAGCACCGATTCCCCAATAAGGAACGGGCTTCAGGTTAGTAGATGAGATTCTGGTGCCCTTGGGGTAGACCCGCATGAGGTGCTGAGCATTGTGCCGAGCGACGGCCGATGCGTGCTCAGGGAGATGCTTGGCTAGGCCTGACTCGGAGACGTTGATGAGATGGTGATGAGGCCCGTTGGATAGTGTGCCCTCCTCATACCATGAGTTGTCGACTGGTTTGACAGATTGCGCGTAGACACCCAGCTCAGCAAGTTCAGGAATGATAATCGAGGGTTCCTCTTCCTTCCTCTTCTCCTTATACTCCTTGCGCGCCATCTTTTCCTCTTCTTCGTCCGACGAATCGTCCGAGCTGCTGTCGCTGTCTGATGGCTCGCCAGGGAAATGGTACTCAACGATCACAGCAATCTTGGCGCCCAAATCCTCCAAGCGGACGTGGTCTCCCGTTCCGGCCTGTTCATTATGGCCAATATCGCGCACAGCTTTGCTCAGAAGACGATCGCCAAATACCTCTTGCATGATGTTGACAAGACGCATCTGGCCATAGGCGTCACAGTGGTTCTCGAGTGACAGCAGAATAGGCGATGGTCGGAAACCATACTTTCTAGAGTCTAGTTCCTCCTGATCAGCTGAATCTCTGATCGTCTCACAGACCAGACGGAACGAGATGTTGGACACCAGAGTGTAGCCATGAGTGACCTTAGGCTCATCTTTGTTGTCGCTGTTATCCCATGCATCGATCTCAACACATCGTGCACCAGTTTTGATCGCAGTCTCATAGGCTGTCGCGCAAGAAGACCCATAGAGCTGGTGCGCCATGAGGTACGTATTATGGCTTGAGCTAATAAAGTACTCGGGCAAAGGATGCGATCTATCAGTGAGCTCCGGCGGCACACGAATATGCGGTTTGCTGACGAGCTCCAGAAGCGCGCGCGAGGCATCGTCGGACTTGACACCAGCGTCTTTCTTAGACAGGATCTTTTCGTTGACGATAAACTCTTTCAAGGCGCTGCTGACTCTGAGGTCTGTCACGATGTGTCGACCAGTGTGACCGCCGCCAGCAACGGTGTTGCTGTCGATTTCCTCGCCGAAGTCCTCATCGTCGATGCGTTTGCTTTTGGAGAAAGGGTTAAGCTCACCAATGCGATTTGCGAGATCTGAGGCCATTCTGAAATGACGTTGTGAAGATGCAGATGCGGAAGATAAGTAGGTAAGAGGAGGAAGTGAGGGGCAGTCGCGGGGGATATAAGCTCAGCTCAGCTCGGCTTGAAACACCAACACTGGAATGATTAATATGGTGCATTAGATCACATCAATTGAGTGAAGCAAAACAGGATATTATTCACGTATAGTCTATTTTATGGCTCAAATCAAGGATCAATGCACGTAAAATGATGCACTGCCACGATCGGAATTGTCTTGGCTTTGCTCACTTGTTCTCGGCAGGTAAAACACCAGATTGAGATGTGAGGCGCCAAGCTAACGTCAACTCTTCAGTAAACATGGATATTGCATATGTACGGCATCTCAAGCCGAATTGGCACAGCTTTTGATGGACACTTATTTGCTACATCGTGCGAACTTTGTGGAGACATCGTAGCTCCGCCACATCGCCCAAGTCCAAGCTCTCAAGGGCCTGGTTGGTCTTGTCGTAAACACTACCTATCACCGTGGTGTAGTCAATATTTCACAAATACTATGAGAAGACCTTGTCCAAATTCGTAAGGCTGATGGCTGGATCGTGGAACACAGAAGTCTATTATGCTACTGTGAAAGATATTGAAACAAACCTACACCACTACCCTTTCTTTAACTGCGAAACATCAATACAAGAGGTCGTATTTAGCTTCTTAGAGCTGGCGTACTAGGGCATCTATTGAACCCCATCTACGGTGATGTGGCTCTAAACCTTCATTTATCAATCAGGTTCGATATCGAGATTTTGATACCTACCCTGTACCACCATCTCAAAGCTCCAAAATGGCAGCCTAGCGCCCCAGGCATCAACCTTTTGGCAGGTCAGCCCCACTATCCAAAAAAAACGCGTACAAAAGGAAACTTTTTCAGAAAATGATTTAGTCTTTTTCTTCGTTTTCTCTTCATTCAAAATTGAACAACGCAAATAACAACGTTCATGTTTCTCTTTACTATAATTGATGCGAGGTGCGTCGAAAGACCTGCGCCCAGGACCACCGATTCAGAGGAACACAGAATGGAGAGAAAAGCGAACAATCTTGGGTGCGGTGCTTCCCTCGCCGATGGGGAGGAGCGCAATGATTGAACGTACATACTTTTACCATGTAATATCATTTATTGTGAATTGAAGCCTTTGACTGATAAAGAAGTCAAGGCTGTGATTGTCTGGCTTTGCCAATGTAGCCGACTCGAGTATTGCTGTACCTCAGCGCTCATTCGTATTCTGAATATCAACCAGGATACTCAGCATATGTACTGCTTGGCATCTACGTTCGACTGTACGAGACTTCAATGTCCGTTTGCGTACTGTCGAATTTGGACACCGATACAGACCGAGACAGACCATGTTGAATGTCAGACTCTTGACACCTGATTGTACCTACTTCAGCTGTTAAGTTTTTCGTCTTGCGCAACACTGTTCAAAGGCAACAAACATGATTCAACAAGTCATCACATTCACCCATCGCATTCACATTGCATTCAAAGATATTCGAGACAAGTAGTTGAATTCAAACTATTCCAGCTATCCCAGCCATGCCCAGCGACTCATGCTCTAAAGGCAGATTCGCACCCATAAAAAAAGCAGCAGACTTCATTGTCCCCTACCGTTATTCAAAATATATGCAGCATATTCAAGCCGCTGAAGAAAAGAAAAGAAGAAATCAGAAGATATTCCCACATGGCCATCC
Organism: Fusarium nelsonii; assembly: GCA_014898925.1. Classification (NCBI taxonomy): domain Eukaryota; kingdom Fungi; phylum Ascomycota; class Sordariomycetes; order Hypocreales; family Nectriaceae; genus Fusarium; species Fusarium nelsonii. The sequence goes on from JAAVUC010000756.1 coordinate 56,811, forward strand.
ACCTGTTCCTTGTCTCGATTTTTTCTCTTTCGAACCCATTTTGCAATACTCATAGACAAAAGAATGGCGAAAAAAAAAAAAAGGATCACTGACAGCGTTATCAAGAACGAAAACAGTCCTATCGGAGAGCCGAAAATATCGACGCCTGAAGCAGCATGTTAGAACAGTACTACGTGTTGGTCAAGATTAAGACTTACTTAACCCTCGAGGGAGTCGACAACGCTGCGAGCAGCAGCCTTAATAGCCATGAGGTCGCGCTTGGCGGCAAAGTTCTGGGGGCTGAAGTGATCAGGGTCGAAGTGCTCCTCAGGGCCACCGGGAGCGCCAGCACCATCCTGGCCATCGACGACTTGGAGAACAGCCTCAGCAGCGCGCTTGGCCTTCCAGCAAGGCTGTCCCTTCCACCAGCACCAGCGCTTGTCCTCCTGGAGAGACTTCTCGTCGCGCTTGGCGGTAGCGTTCCAGGGCGGTATTCCGGAGAACTGTGAGAGGAATAGGCTCTTGTAGTAATCCTCGGGGTTGCCACGGGCGGAGAGGGCAATGACGTTGGCGAGTTCGATAACGGAGCGCTCGGCGTGGTGAGCAGCGTCACGGGGGAGGTGCTCAGTCTCGGCGATGGATCGAGTCTCGAGGCCGCGGACAGAGTGAAGAGCGTTGGAGAGAGCTACACCAGCATCGCGCTTGACCTTCCAGCAAGGCTGACCCTTCCACCAGCACCAGGGCTCGGGAGAGGCATCGCGCTTAGCCTTGGACTTCCAGCAAGGTTGGCCCTTCCACCAGCACCATCTGGGCTCGTTGGCAGGCTCGGGCATGGGCTCAGGAGCAGCGTTGCGCTTAGTCTTCTTCCAGCATGGCTGACCCTTCCACCAGCACCAGGGTTCAGGAGCAGCCTCGCGTTTGGCCATCTTCTCCTTCCAGCAAGGCTGGCCCTTCCAAGTGCACCAGGGCATAGGCTCAGCAACGGGGTCGGGCTCGGGAGCGGCGACAGGTTCGGGGACTGGTTCAGCCTCGGCTTCGGCTTCGGCCTCACGCTTGGCCATCTTTTCCTTCCAGCAAGGCTGTCCTTTCCAAGTGCACCAGGGCATGGGTTCGGCAACGGGATCGGGCTGGGGCTCGGCAATAGCCTCAGGTTCAGCTTCGGCTTCGCGCTTCATCTTCTCCTTCCAGCATGGCTGTCCCTTCCAGGTGCACCAGGGCACGGGCTCGGCGACAGGATCGGGTTGAGGCTCCGGGACAGCCGCCGCAAAGGCGGTGCTGGCCACAGCGGCCAGAGTCAGGATGGAGTACTTCATGTTATTTCAGTACTTGTCGTGTCGTAGAAGCGATCGTAGTGAAGTGTAAAATGTTGTAGTGAGTGGTAACTCGTAAAAGAGTGATTTGTATCGTGTGAGTGGGTGTTGAGATTATCGTTGTCCTTGTGTTTGGAGAACGAGTCTGGAGAAGAAAAGAGGAAGTATTTATGAGGATTCGAGGATCTTTTTATAGATGTTGTGTTCTATCTTGAAGAGAAAGAAGTCGGCCATGATGAGAAAGAAAGTCGGGTGTATTCGCTCGTTCGCCTCAACTCTTGGGCCTTGGTGTTGTCCGTTCGCTCTATTGAGAGTCTATTCAGGCCGCGGGGTCAATAAGCCCACCTCGCTTCTCGGTTCGAACATAACCGCCAGTGCAGCACGCATGAGATGCTTGTTAATCCTGAATAGAGATCTTACTTCAAAGAGAGTAAAGAAGCACTAGAACTAAGAGGCATGTCAGCTACGAGATGGATGCATCGGATATCAAAGCTTTGGCAAGGGGAAGCGAGAATAGCCCGTCTCGAGGCGTTACTGGCATCTGTCACTACGTTGAACATCATCTGTACTAGTCCCAGCTAGACAGTACCACACTGACTTGACCTCGAGGCGCAAGATTCGAACGAGACTACGAGTATGTGAAGTCTACCAATTGGCTTCGCTTTTTACCTATCAGGCGCGAATGCACGAAGTAGAACAAACCAAGAACTGTCTATCAAAACTTAAAGCGTTGGTTCGTGGGAAGTTTTGCTTGATTGGCTTATTCATATCTGTCAATGCCTTTTGAGGCTCTATTGACACCCAAAAGGGGTAAGATGGCGGTTGGGGCCCGCAAATGTTCAAGGGGAACATGAAACCAAGGCATTTGAAAGATATTTAACACGAGAGAGTGAGAAAGAGCGGTTTTGGAATGGAAATAGAATTTACCCCGGCTGGCAGTGTCGAGCTTGATTATGCGATGATATCAGATTGTAAGTATGAGCTTAACCCATATATGATAACAAGCGTGTGTGATATCTGAACATTTACAGAGACTGATAAAAACGTCGATAGAGTGCGGTCAAGTAACAGAATAATGTATCCAAGCTGATATCTGACGTGGGCACTTGGCAGTTCCCAGCAACCTGGTCCTATTCCACCTGGCAGTGTCAAGCATTGCAAAATCACAACTGTCACCAATCACCGCCTCAACGTAGCGAGTCTCAGGTAATCCGATGAAAGTCTCCATGGAAATCTCAAAGATGGCAAAGAGCAGTAGCCGGCCAGGATGAAGCTTGAGGCTTCCCCAACGCCACTGCGCCATCACATGAGCAATCTTCTTTGGAAACGATCTGAGTCGATGCTTACAGGTTACACTTGGACATAGAACAAGATCAATTTTCTTTGTTGTTTAAGTCTTGCGGTTGCCTTATCTTGGGTCTGAATAGCTTCAGGGGTGTCTGAGACGGGGTCTGTTTGACTTTGTACGGAGGCGAATATGTGCACGAACAACTTGACTCGAATCTAGCTAAATGTTCTATCCCGGTCTCACTTTCTAGGATCCCAGTTCTTGTCAACCTGGTCCAGCAAGCCCTTCTTCCCCAGAACCTTGGACCCGAGTATCTTCTCGAGGCTAACCATCTTGAAGCTTGCCTCCGCACTGGTCTTTCCGTTCGGCAGCTGATTAGCATCATCGTGCACAACAACCAAGCCGTGAGGAAAGTCCTTGCTTAGTGCTGTTCCTACAGCGGTTATGCCGTCTGTGTTGGATACAGGATCGATCTTCCCGTCAGATGACTCGACGAGAGTGAATGTTGTGACATAGTCGTGAGGCTCGGCTCGGCGGTAGACGTTGTATGCGCTGACGCCTTGGCAGGACACTAGGATGTATCCCTCATCGGGCTTTGATCCGTAGACGAGCGTTACGCCTTCAACGTCTCCGTAAAGTTTTCCATCGCCCACCTTACCAATGACAACACCCTTATCCTTGGAGTCAGGCTCAGCATCATATCGCCACAGAGCAGAAGGCTCCTCTCCAAGGAAGATCCAACCGTTCTCCTCATCAGTAACACAACCTTCGACTTGTCCACCGCTACCGCCCTGAAATTCTCGTACAAGCTCTGTCGTAAGCTCTCCATCAGGCGTCGAAGTGAGTTCGTACTGGAGATAGCGTGCTGACTTCTCGTTAACGAAGAGGTACTGCTTCCCTGTCTTGGGTGAACGGTATGTGCACGATCCATACACGCTATAGTCTTCGACAACAGGGTGAGAACCGCCAGGGATATCGGTCAGTGTGCCGTTGGGCAACATCTCAAAGAGACTTTTTTCGTCAGCTAATTGTCAACCATAGGATAACCCAACTTACCAAAGAGTATCGTCAGCTCGGCACGCAGCAAAAGCAAGATCAACCTTGCGATCACCTGCCTTGAAGTCATATATCATGTCGACATTATTCGGTTCTCCCGCAGAAAAAGTCTGGACAAGATTGCCCTTGAGATCGAATACACCAAGACCAGCCTCTTTTCCAGACTTCATTGTCGTAATGATACGAGACTTCTCTGGACCCTCGGGTGAGATCCAGATCGCAGGGTCATCGCCATCACCGAGACGCGACTCCGTCTCGAATGTTGGCTCGACGAGGAGAAATGAGCAGTGCAGGCCTCCCCATCCCTTGTCGCATTTACACTCATTTGCTCCGACACATTTCCCATGGCCGGAGCATTTGTCAGTGCAAGTAAAGCTGCTGCACGTCTTTCCAGCAAACCCAGCAAAGCACTCGCATGATTGCTTCTTGTCCTTGACGCAGTATCCATTACCTCCACAGGTCTTGCAAATTGGTTCTTTCTCGGACTCGCTCTTGAGTTCTCGTGGGTCATACTTGGTGTTCTCTTCGATCTTGAGCTTCTTGAGAACCGTTTCGAGTGATGAGGCACCAAAACCGTTGACTTCCTCTGATTCGAGGGCGTATGTGAGAGCACTAGCAGGATACTTGTCTGTTGAACCTTGGTAAATGTTCAGGCCTTGGACTTCAATATCCTCGAAGCCGGTCAATGATAAAGTTCCTTTGACCTTGAAAGACTTGTCGTAGACGGCGATTTTGTCTGTTTGTGCGACAAACAAATAGTCTGGGCCTTTCTTGGGCACGTAAACAGCCAGACCAGTGACATCGTCTTCTGCCTTGACAACGTCTGTGATTTTGGGCGCCTGAGTAGATTCGTTGAGAGAAAATGCATAGACAGTCTTATCATCATCTGTCGAGATATACATGCGCGACTCGGAGGGTGACACAGCACAGCCAGACGTCTCAAAGTCGGTGAGGAATGTTTGGATCTGGCGGCGTTAGTAAACAGTGGCCTCTCTTTGAAAGATACATACTTCAACAAACTCGAGTGACTTCTTAGTCCGTCTTAGCAGTAGCTGAACTGCTTGTCCTTTTCCAAACAAGTAAACATAGTCATTGCCTGCAGGGCTCTTCCAGCTGCACAGCGCAGACCAATCACCCAGCGCTTTGAAGTCAGCATCCTCGACCTGTTCAAACTTGGGCATCTCATATGCGCGAAGGACTGAGTCAGGCTGAGCAATAGTAACAAGAATATCCTTGTCATCAATGTCGTACACTGTGGTGACAAGCTTGCTGCGTCCTGGTGTTCGAGCGGTGACCTCTTGTAGGGGAGACTTAGAGTTGAGGTCGTAGACGTGGAAACCGCCCTTGTCAGGTCCTCCATCGTTTCCAATCAATAGAGGTTTGCTATCCGAGTAGTAGACGGCCGTCCAGTCTGATTCAACTTCGCTGGTGTAGGCATCAACTTTGACGTCGACTTCCACCGCCTTTGCGAAGGATACCTGGAAAGCAACGGCCAACAGGCCAATCAAGCTAGAACCAACCATGATTGCCAGACAAGTACTCTGTCTCCTCAGAAACGAGCCATCTTTCGTGCTGGCGATCATGTTCTAGATATATGATTGCTCCTGAGCACGTGCTTAACTCAATTGGCCTGGTCTACTATAGGCACCTTGATAAAATTGTAAAGTAACCTGCCAGATCCGTTTAAGTGACATCGGTCAAGGACTCCGTTTCGTCACCGAGCCGTTTGTTTGGGCAGGTGAAACGATACTCGTGTTGCCAGGATGTAGTTCTATTGGACGATTGTGGTAGGGGTAGCTGATTTACTAGCGGCGGTTCTGATCTACAGTGCATAGGGTAGGGTAGGCATCGTGCGATTAACATTGAGTTATTTCTACTAAGGATAAGCATATTTAGGTGAAGATAGAAACGACATGTGGTTTCACAAGCTCAACTTCTGGTATCTTCTCATCAGGTTTGTATGACTATCAAAGCGTAGATGGTATTCAGCATGAAGTACCTATTTATATCAAACAACCTAGGCGATACAACGCTGTTTCGAAACATCAACCTTTACAAACCAATGAACTGTCAGTGACTCTCTAAGATCTACAGGAACCTTTGCACTATGCTGCCCCTTTCTGTAGTAAATGATTACTTTTCCCATGTGAATTCAACTTCACACGGAGTTCTTTCTCCTAAATCGAATCGCATACGAATGATAACAGTAACGAAACAGTTCACCGAGGGCCAGACTTTCTTCAAGAATAGCTTGTGAATTCCCCGAATCTAGAGAAACCTCCGACACAAAATTGTCAAGGTATACAAATGAATCCTTTGAATAAGGATAGTTCCACACTAAAGATCTTTGTACCTCTACCAAACTCTCCCTCGGAAACCGAGCGCCCACTTGCCGAGAAGTATTCCCGTAAAGGAACATAACACGGTTAGTCGATACAGTTTTCTTCGAGACTGATGCTTATTTTTAGTGAAAGAAGCGCTAATTCATCCAGCCCTTGTTAAAGTGCCAGTGCTGATGACGACAGCTGAGTGACCCGATACTAGTAGGTGTCCCTAGTCACAATGTACGAAGAATGCCATTAGCAATCACGTCCGCCGATATAGGAGCCAAACACAAACCAAAATAGGAAAATTTCCCAAAGAAGCTTCTGAGAGCATAATCCTCATACATTCGCGGCCTATGGTGAGGAAAGTGGTTATTTACAAAGATCAAGAGCTCCATTCAGAGATGTACTTCCGGTCCCCGCATCCCGGCATTTACTTCGGTATAGTTACACCACAAACCAAATCGGATAAAGGAACAACCCGCTACTGGGCCCGATCTTCATATATATCACCATGAAATCTCTCAATGCCATGCAATCATCAACTGATTACCGCTGCTCATCAACTTCCACGACCAAAACATCATCATCATGACTGACATAAAAGACCTGCAAATCGCCATCATGGGCGCCGGAATGGGTGGGCTAGGAGCTGCTCTCGCTCTCGCCAAACGAGGTTTCAAGCATATCGATGTATATGAGACAGCCAGTAATCTCGGTTTTGTTGGAGCTGGTATCCAGATGCCTCCCAACGTGGGAAGAATCCTTGATAGGTTAGGATGCTGGGAGGATATCGAGAAAGAGGCAACTCGTGTTGCTGGTAGCAGCATTCGACGTAAGTTTGAAACCTGATAACTTATACGAAATCGCCTAACTCGACACAGAGGGATCAACTAATGTCGAACTCGCACATGTTGATATGCCAGACATCAAGGGCCAATATGGCTACTCGCACCTCTGCGGCCACAGATCTTCTCTAGCCGGCCACATGTACGAGGCGTGTAAGAAACAGGACAGCATCAGCTTTCACTTTTCAACGAGCTTAGTAGAGGTAGAAACTTTCTCACCTCGAGTATCATTCAAGCTCCAACCCAGAGATGGAGAAGCCTATACACGCCAAGCCGATATTCTCCTTGGTGCAGATGGCATCAAGAGTGTTACGCGCTCTCAACTTCTGAAGCAAGTGGACGCCACGCCTGAAGAAGCCGAGACAGGCCAGGCTGCCTACCGCATCATGCTCAACAGAGAGGATATGGCTCATGATCCCGAGCTTCTGGCTCTCATTGACAGTGACGAGGTTGTGCGGTGGGTAGGAGAGAAGCGACACATCATCGCTTACTCCATTGCCGATAAATCCATCTACAACTTATCAACCGTTCAGCCAGACGAGAACTTCGCCACTGCCCCATCTATAACATACACAACCAAGGGCTCCAAAAAGGTCATGCTGAAGGTCTTTGAGACTTTCTGCCCCGTCGTGCAGAAGATGCTCAACCTCGTTCCTGAAGGAGAAGTCTGCGAGTGGCGACTGAGAATGTACAAGCCGCTTCCAACATGGACGCATGGAACAGTCGCTCTGATAGGAGATGCTTGTCACCCGACACTCCCGCATCTTAGCCAAGGAGCAGCCATGGCAATTGAAGATGGTTCGACGATCGCAGAAGTTCTATGCCTTGCACCCGATACCCGACCAGAGACTATCGCCAAGTGCCTCAAAGTATACGAACTATCTCGAAAGGAGTGGACATCGAGTCTCGTCGAAATGGCATACTTGTCTGGCCGGACTCTGCATCTGGGTGAAGGAAAGGCAAAGGAGGAGAGAGACAGAATGTTTAAGGAGCATAAGACCAGTGGCTCGGTCCCTGATAAGTGGACGTCGCCCGATGTGCAAAAAATGATTTATTCAAATGACTGTGTCGCAAAGGTCAGGGATGAGTTTGAGACACTTTTTGCTGCAGCATAGTATCATGTCACCGTACCTATCAATATCAATCTGCATTTCACAACCATGCGTTTCGGACAATTTTTTCATTTGGGGAGGGAATATTATGTGATTAAAGTCGTATTCTAGGTATCGAGGAAACAGAAACATGCAACGTAGAACAAGACCCTGAAATCAAGGAACCCCAACGCCATGGAACATAAATCCTTCCCATCACCTGATGCGCCACGCCCTTGTCGCCAGGTTGCTCTCCTGTTGGGAAAGGAAATTAATCCTCCAACGTTTCGAAGTTCGTAGATCCGTCTTCGGCGATGGTATCGAGTAATAGGTAAGATCGAAATCGCAATCAAATCGACGTTTAGAAAAGGCAGTCCAAACAACAGCAGCATGCCAAACCAGCCAAAAGACCGGTCATGAGACCACCGCCACCACCACCATTTCCCCTTGGATCATCGTTGGGGTAGTAGCCTTGAGGGGGAGGCTGGCCGTAGGGGCCTTGCTGAGGAGGATAAGGGCCCTGGCCAGCGGGAAAAGGACCTTGTTGCTGGTCATAGTATCCCATTTGAGGAGGTCCTTGCTGGTAATAGCCTTGAGGAGGAGGCGCGCCGCCCTGTTGGTATGGATCTTGCTGGTAGCCGCCGTAGGTAGGTTGAGGGGCACCTGGGGGAGGGCCGTAGGCCGGAGGTGCATCTTGCTTGAAGGCCATCGTGAAAGTAGTGAAGCGTTATGCGACAGTGGATAGGAGGTGGATCTTTAGTGTTGCGCAAAAGATAGATCGTCAGGTACGAGGAAATATCAGTGTAAAAAAAGAAGAGATAGAAAAGAGAGGAGAGAATGTGGATGAATGAGATGGGATGAAGGAATACAAAAAGGAACGGAACGGAACGAACAACGTAACTGCAAGCCAAGCTCTCTCCGGAAGTAAGAGTGAAAGTGTTTGGCGTCAGTGTGTCAAAGTCTCCATCTCAAGCTCCCTCTTTCTCTCACATGGCCATTGCTGCACGCCACAGGAACCGCGTTGCGGGATTACGTGGACGTTATTGGGTGTTTCGTACGCTGCGCCACGCTTGGGTTTAGATGGTTCAGCGCCCTGTCACTTGGCGTGTCTAGCGACTTCATCTCCCAACACGGGGATGTCCAGGGTCTTTACCGAGTCACAGATTTGTATCATCAATTCATACATGTCACCAAGTGATGTTTTACTGACATTTTCTGCTTATTAATTCAGTTGGAAATGCTTCTATTGAAGCTCGAATACAGCTTCGAAACAATCCAGCGTCTGTCCTGTCGCGCGCATTCGACGAGATAGTTGGACTGCGCCACATTGCTTCGTGTTGTATCCGACGAGTCCGACATGCTCTCATGCCGATTTTCCGTTTAGCCACTGGCAGTCACCGGCCTTGACGATGGAATATTCCACGCAACAAAGCCATAGTCAAACTTCGTTGAAACGACGTTCCGCAAGGTAACGTAACGCTTCAATAGACTATCGTAGCAGCTCTCTCGAGGTCGGATCGGATTAAGTTGGCCCTGTGGCTGGTGCACGTCATGTGATCCAGATATCCATCGTTTCGTAGAGATGTGGCTTGACTGGCTGCCCCACCAATGTTCAAACGCCGCACCACGAAAAAGTGCAATAAATTCAACCATCACTAAGAAACCCCACGATCACGAAGTGACGCCTCGACGAGCCACGACGACGCATCCCGACCGTACCGCGAGACCTACAAAAAATATCTGAAAAAGTCGCACGGATACGCTCGATTCATCATGGCTGCCGCAGTTGCGAACCAGCCCAAGTGAGTCCGCCCAACGCTTTTGCTTGTTACTCCGACTGGGGTATTCTATCCATATCCTCTGACTAACCCCACCATTCGAAAAAGGCACGACTGGGCCGACGACGACGATATCGAGGAGACCTCCACCGATCTCCCTGAGCCTCAGACAATTTCCAACAAGGATGGAACAAAGACCATCATCACATTCCGCTACGATGACGACGGTCGCAAGGTTAAGACCACTCGCCGCGTCCGATTCACAACCCACACCGAGACCGTAAACCCCCGCGTCGCCGACCGAAAAACCTGGCCCAAGTTCGGCCTCAGCGCAAAGGATCCCCCAGGACCTGCTCCCGACACCACCTCTGTCGGTGAGAACATCATTTTCCGACCAAGCGTTAACTGGCGAAAGGCCGAGAAGGAGGAGTCCACCGACACCGCCGCCCAGTCCATGAAGGACAAGCTCAAGGACAAGCAGGTCAAGTGTCGTATTTGCAACGGTCAGCATTTCACTGCCCGATGTCCTTACAAGGACACAATGGCGCCCATCGGAGAGAGCGGCGCTGCCGATGTCGCTGCTGGTATGGGAGACGAGCCTTCACCTGCTGCGGCCGCTGGTGCCAAGAAGGGTTCATATGTTCCCCCTGCCCTGCGTGGCAACGGAGCTGCTGGCGAGAGAATGGGATCCAAGTTTGGCGAGAGGGACGACTTTGCTACGCTGCGTGTTACCAACGTGAGTGCCGCCGTAACGCCCCTGCATCTTACAGTACTGACAGACAATAGGTTTCCGAGATGGCCGAGGAGTCAGAATTGCGCGATATGTTCGAGCGCTTCGGTCGTGTCACCCGAGTATTCCTTGCCAAGGACCGAGAAACCGGCATGGCCAAGGGATTCGCCTTCATCAGCTTTGCGGACCGAGGCGACGCCGTCAAGGCTTGCGCGAAGATGGACGGATTTGGTTTCAAGCATCTCATTCTCCGGGTGGAGTTCGCCAAGAAGGCTCAGTAAAAAGGGGGACGTCGTTGCTGCTGCTGTTTCGATCTTGTGTGCGTGGTTTAGCTAGGGGACACATGGTAATGCATTCGTGGTTGAGATGGGAAAAGAAAACTTTCAACCTCATGATTCAATGAAACCTTCAGGATATGTGCGGTTTGGTATGGGGAGAAAAGTGATTGTCTATGTCAGTGATCTATGAGGGGGTGAGGGGGTGTAAAGACAGTACAAATGAACAATTGTTAAACCAGTTGGTATCCCGAGAGTGTGATAACAGGAGATTTTATTCAGGGACTTATTGGAAAAGATGATATTCTTTCGTTGGCTAATGCCGTAACTGTTTCTGTGAGAAAGAGATATGTGCTGTGCAGATCAAGAGCAAGCCGCATGTCTCCCCTACTGTCAAGATATTAATTAAACTTGTCTAACCATAACCAAATATAATCAGAGCATATATGGCTCTCTAGCTAGCTTCCTAGCAATAGGTGCAATGACTTACCGCTCAGAAGGAAGAAGAGCTGGAGTTGGCAAGGCCCAATCCGAGAGCTTCACCAATAACTACTCACATGTTTGACCATCTCAAGGCACATGCCACATTGAGAGGTCACGTACATGTGAAGGTCAATTTGGATATGCGCAAACCAATTGTTTCGCTCCAGTCCTTCCCAAGGGAGTTTGCTTCTCGAAGACTACACGGATCGAGAGCTACGATCGAGGCGTTACTGGTGCTGCGAGATTATGCTGGCTCGACTTCACTTGATCACATTCACGTACACTCAGGATGCATTTTACAATGAATCCAAGTGAGCAAGTTTCATGGAGTCTTACTAAAACAGTGCAAGGCCCGTTCAATGAAACCCTTCTGGTTAGTAGTCGTATTTATGACCTAGTAACCCATAGTAAACTACGAATAATCTAGACATTGGGCAAAGGCCAGCCATCTAGTATTTGCCATTAGAAATGTATAGAAGTACAAAGATCAGGATGGCCTCTTCGATATTAGCCGGTCCTCCATTCGACCTTTCGCAGAAGCGAGGTTAGCTTAGCCGCAAGGGTCAAATGTTGCGGGATATAACTCTGCTGCGTAGCAGACAAGCGGCTCTTTCGGGTTACCTTTATAGGAACAAAGAAAGGCCACAACTATTATGACGATTGATTTCTTCCGTGTCTCAACAGAAATCGCTAGCTTTGAGAGCAGGGGGCTACAGAAATCGAGACCCTGAATACTGCATGACCAGGGTGGGTGTTTGAAGCTTGCCTGGAGATATTCCCGATTTTGGATGACAGTCTCGTGCTCAAGTGAGAAGGTTTCTAAAACTGTTCTTCGATAATAGAAGGTCTCAATCCAGGAAACATGTTCATATGGCTTGGGCAGGCAGAAATCTGAGCAATGGTGGAGCGTCGGGTTACGAAACCATCTGTAAGAGCTTTGTCTACTTTGTCACCAGTACGAAGTTTTGGAATGGGTTTATATATTGAATTCGCTCAAAAAAGCTTGCCTTCGGGCAAAGACGAAGCCCCTGCACTAGGAACGGCACAATGTGTAAAGAAAAGTCAGCACCGGGAAAGGCCCCATACTTTTGTCTCGAACTCTATCCTTGAGGTTTTCGAGTTCAACTCCGTCGTTCGCTTCTGTTGTTTCTTGTTTACATGTCTTCGGTAAAGCACATTTAATAAGTAACAGAACAATAAGGTTCCGATCCTGTGGTTGCTTTACCTGTGTCTCTTCGACTTGAGATTTACCCACATGTCACTCAGTCTACGTGTGTTTTGTTGTTTTTGTCTATTAAAGAGACTTGAGTGGACTACCGCTATAACCCCTTGCAACTACTTCACGACCCTAGAATGGTTCTGATCTTCCATTTTGTTGGGATAAATTGTCTGGGGTGTTTCTCTCTCTTTCATTGCTTCAGCGGAAGATTTGCATGTGATTCTACCCCACGCTATTGGCAATGACAAGGATTTGTTTTGTGCGTAACCTTAGGCTGGTCACTGCCCGAGTAAAGAAATGAGAGGCAGTTACACTACCTGAGGCAAGCATCTCATCGACCAAATGCCAGCAAAGACGTCGAGAGCTCGCTTCCGATGCCCCCACTATCGGGGTGGGGTTTGGCCCGTAGTACCTATCGGGAGACGTCCTCCATAACGGCGCCGGGCGCCGGCTGTAGGCCGTTTCTTGTCCTCTGCAGAGCGGCAATTATTGCGGCCAGAGCGGGTAGAATCGGCGGGTTAGCAGTAATTGAAAGACTTTATCTGAACGAAAGATCTGTGTGAATCAAAGACAAATAGCAGTGTATGCACTCTATAGTATAGACCTTGAAGCATGATACAGTATCTTACTAAAGTGAATATATTGCCACTTATTCCTGTATGTATTTCACTAATCATTCAGACAAGAACTCGCATTGACATGAGTCCAGGTGGGGGAAGACGATGGAAGGTCAAAGTCCCCTCCTGTACTGTCGCTTTCGGCCATGCCACCGTAGCCCCACGCCTCTGGAGGTGGAATTGTCTGGCACTCGCAGTGGGTTTAGCGCTATTGTCGCCGTGCAAATGACCGCTGCCCCTTACAAGCCTTACTGTACCTACTGTCCTGTACAGTAGAAAGCCAGGCTCTTGACTGGTTCTAATAAAAGATTCCGCTCATGTTCAAAGGGAAGGTGCGTGTTGCGGTGTCTGGTTTTAATAGGTGTCACAACAGAAGACATCCGTCAGGCAAGTACTCTCGGCTGGTACCTTCCACTATAAAATGTCTCTCCTTCTTCTCTCACCATTTCTTTCCTGACAATATTTCTTCTCAAGACTTGCTCAATTCGACAACTTAGCAAGATTAAGAGCAACGGCAATCCACCTACTACAATACAGTCAATCACATTGGATGCTTACACCAATCATCAAACTGCAACCTCCTGCATACTGTCCTGCATGTTCTAACGCTCCCTGGCCTGGATATAGCCAGCCACTCCCCTGCTAAATCCCCTCTGTCTTCAATTTATGGAGCCACTGCTGCTCCAGACCAGAACCTAGTTTAAGCCAGGGACCAAGCAGCCAGCAAACGCTTGAACCAGGTGACCCCGTTCGGACAGTCTAACCAGCGGAGCCCTGACGTCGTTTTGAGATTCCGCAGTCTTAACCTAACAGCCGAGTGTTATTGCTACAAGCCCTTCCATTCCGATCTCCTCATCTTTTACTCTCACTAAACTTCTACTTTTTCCTTTCACTTGGTATTCAACCTACCATTCACCACGACAGCTTCTGGGGACACCCACCACTCTTGAACCACCCTCTAGCTGCTGCATCGCCGCCAGTGATGAGTACTGCCGCCGATCTGCCAGATACCGGCCCCGGATTGCGACAGCGGCAATCTGGGGTTGATCATACTGCACAACAAGACACTCAAGCACAATGCCATGACCGTGAGCCATCAGACACAAAGAACGCATCTGAAAAACACAGTAAGACTTATGGCCGAACACCGGACGGCACAGGTATGTAATCCTCAGATTATGGTTAATTGGATGGTGTGTTGCTTTGGTGCGCCTTTGGCTGACAGTCACATGCTGTAGTCTTCATTGTCCCCACAACCCATGATATGGTTTCCCAGCTTTTGGATCCTCGACAACCCAAGAACCTTTCCGATGCAATTGTCTTAACAATTCTGGGTCTTCATATTCTAGCTGCTTATTTCCTACCGTCTGGGTCGAAGCGCATTGTTTTCGCCGCTGTCTTCCTGTTCTGGCGAGCTTGTTACAACATTGGCATTGGTGTACTCCTTCAAATTCAGTCAAATCATCGTCGCCTTGTTACTTGGGCTCGACGCTGGAAGCTCTTTGAGCATCCGTCAACTGGCAAGAACCCGCGGCCATGGCTCTACAAGCTCCTCAAAACAGAGCTGGAGACAAAGATTCCGGAAGACTACGAATTCGAGAAGGCCCCCATCGAGTACAATACTTGGTTGGTCTTCCGAAGGGTTGTTGATTTGATCCTCATGTGTGATTTCGTGTCCTATTGTCTGTTCGCCATTGTCTGCGGTCACACTCCTGAAGGCGAGAACCCTCTCATTGGTTTCTCCCGCTGGGCTGTTGGCATCAGTCTTATCGGCTTCAACCTTTGGGTGAAATTGGATGCCCACCGTGTCGTGAAAGACTTTGCCTGGTATTGGGGAGACTTTTTCTACCTCATCGATCAAGACTTGACTTTCGATGGGGTTTTTGAGATGGCTCCCCACCCCATGTACTCGATCGGATATGCCGGTTATTACGGTATTTCCATGATGGCAGCCAGCTATGAGGTCCTCTTCATCTCGATTCTCGCACACATGGCCCAATTTGCTTTCCTTGTGATTGTTGAGAACCCTCACATCGAGAAGACGTACAATCCTCCTCCTCCACGCAAGCGAACTGTTTCTGAAGGCCAAAGTGATGCTATACCTGCTGATGTCAAATCACTTGAAGGTGCATTCGATCAACAAACACTCAAGCCTTCACAGAAGGATACACCGGATCAGGTCCACAATCTTGTTGGTTTAAGTAACCTTGATTTGTTCCGGGTACCTGACTTTGCCGTTATCGTTATGCCGTTCTACGTAGCCACCCTCACCCTGGCGACTCCCTCAACTGCCGCTTGGCAGGCGGCTTTCGTCCTTCATGCTTTGGTGTGGCGTGTATGGTACCACCTTGGATTGGGCCTTATTCTTGACCAACAGTCCAAGAACAAAATGTGGACTCGTCATTTCCTCAAGTTTGGCGAGAGTGCCGGCGAAGCGTGGCGTCAGTGGAAGGGCCTGCACCATATCAGCATGATTATGTGTAATACCGCTTTTGTTGCCGCGTGCTGGAAGATGTACTCACCTCCTGAAGACTGGGCTTACGGCTTGGTCATGCTCAAGCACGTCCTTGGTGCTAGTCTCATTGCCCTCCAGCTGTGGACCGCGTTCAGTGTTTACGACTCTCTTGGCGAATTCGGATGGTTCTGCGGTGATTTTTTCTTTGACCAACAGGCCAAGTTGACGTACAAATCCATCTATCGCTTTCTGAACAACCCGGATCGATTCTTCGGAACAGCTGCCGTGTGGGGTGCTGCACTCATTACTTGGAGCCGATCCATCTTCCTCATGGCACTGTTCACTCAGATCTTGACTGTCTACTACATCTCTTACATCGAGCGACCCCATATGCAAAAGATTTATGGCCGTAGCCTTCGTCAAGAAGCTGGTCTTACCAAATTCATCAAGAAATCGTTGCCCCCTCCTGTCAAAGGATGGCAAGAAAGTGTTGACAAGGTTTTGGATGACACGAGTCAATTCGTCGAGGACTTTCTCGATACCGCTCGTCCCAAGTTCGCATCAGGCGTCAAAACCATTGTTAGAGATACTTCAGCTCTTTTCAACATGGCTCCCGCACGACTCACAATAACAAGAATTACGCCCGATCTAGAAGGTTACAATCCCAAATACTATTCTCTTTCTGTGGAGGGTACACAATCAACCAATGCCCCCGTCGTCGAGAAATACACCGGAAAGGAGAGCTTGACAGGCCGTTTCCCTAAGCCGGTTCGTACCATGGCTTTTGAGTACGGTGCACCTCTACGTGTTAAATGGAGGGCCCCAGCCAAGCATAGTAAGAAGGATTGGATTGGTCTTTACATGGTTACCGACAATCGCTCAAGGGAGACTACTGAGGTCTCTTCTCTGGGACGATGGGCACCTACAAATGCCGGCTCTTATGATTCCTTGACAGCTGATGTCAGTATCGCGGTTCCAGAACACCCTGTGCCGGCCACTGAAGCAACGGAAACCGACTTGGTGGAAGGTGAAGTTATCTTCGAAGGTGATAAGCTATGGTGGACGCAAGGCGTATTTGAATTCCGATATCATCATAACGGACATCACCACGCTATGGCAATCTCTGAGCCTTTCGAGATTCGAATCAGCAAGTTCGATGATGTCGACGTGGACTTTGGTGCAAAGGGTCTATACGAGCAAGCTGTCGAGGCGGCTCTTCTTCCCGTCGTCCAGAACTGCTTGGATCGCGACCCAGATATCGCACCCAACCAGGCCGAGGAGCCTTTCGGCGGTCATGTCGAGCGTGATGCGAAATATGCCAAGAGGATTGTCTATGCCATTCGGGAGATGTTCGGTATCGAGTTTGCGCCACCTGTCGTCGCCGCAGATGGATCAGTTCGTAAACTTGCATGGAGAGTGTGCAACGCTAAGGAAGTTCTGGTATGTTCAAAATTGAGGACGACGATAATAAATACCTTACTGACCAACCATTCCATAGGCACCCTACAGTATGTCTCTCTCAAGAGGAACCACTACACCTGCAATTCAAGACTTTCCCTCCGAAAAGGCTTGATTGGAGATATCTGTGTTGTTAAAGTTAAAAGTCGATTGGAGTTTTTACGGTGATGATACGGGCGACGATAAAACATTGGAGTATACATTCAAGATACCACAGTTGAGAGAGGATGCTAGGAAAATGAACACTTGTAACTATTTATACTTGAATATGAATATAAAATCGACCTTGAATTGTTTTTGTATGCAATTGCTTATCCAGAAATGTTTAACCCAACTGTGAGGTGATAATCTATGACTATCTGCTGTTCAGCTGGATAAAAGGTGATTTCCATGTCAAATCACACGTATATCCGTACAATGAAACAATCCTTGAAACAAGCGGCGCATGCAAGGGCGTTAACAGTTAAGCCCAAATAAAGCCTATCAATTAATTAGTGGCAATAGTAATTGCAATAGTAACAGCTAGGACCAGCCGGTGATACCGACACGAAGGCGTCAATCACAGTGCTACAAAAGTAACCCCATTCCCTACCTAGCGCAAGGCTATGCCTGAAGTGTTGGTCAACTGCCGACCACAAACCATCAATCTCACCTCCGCATCATCTCTGTTTCTATCTTCTACTCTACCTCTCTCACGACTTTACATCAATTCCTCATCTAAGGACATTTCCTTGACAGTGCCGTTTAATCCCCTCGTTTATGCTATCATCTTACGATCCCTGATAGGTGGCTCGCGGCCAATGCGCTGAGCTACGTCAGCTCTCATACAACCGCAGATCCCAGTCCAACATTGGACTTCAATTTCCGTATTTCCATCCCGTCATTCACAATGAAACTCTTCAGCCGCCAAAAGCCGTCAAAAAACCCCTTCAGGGATAACATCAATGCACTGCTAATCTCGACACTGCTCCTCGGCGTGCCTCTTGTGGTGGTGTTATTGCACTGCGCGTATCAGACGTACTATAAGAAAGGAGCCCACTGGAGTCATAATCATGATATACTCGATCCAGTAACTCACCTTCATGAGGCAGACTCGTTGCTGTATGTTGCATCTTACAGTGGTCTTGTTACAACACTGAACCTTTCACTTGCTGAATACCGGAATACGCCTGTAAAACTTGAGACGTTGGCGACGACGGATGGTTGTGCTGGGAGCCCTTCGTGGCTTACACTTGATTGGATGAACGGGTTCCTTTATTGTACCGATGAAGGGATCAAAGACGGGAAGAACGGGTCGTTGGTATCTTTTGCGACAAATGAAAATGGCACTTTGACCCCTTTAGCCAAACTCTCTACGGCCCTTGGTCCGGTGAGTGCCGTGGCATATGGAGAATGGAACTACGGGTTGGCCGTCGCGCATTAGTATGCACATTCCCTTCAATCTTGGTGTTTCACTAGAAGACTAACTATCTCAAAGCGGTGGTTCGGCATTCACGACTTGGGACATTCGAGACCCGGCCAATATCACCTCGGTGCAGGTTCAGGAATACAACCTTCCGAAGCCTGGGCCCGATCCATCAAGACAAGAGGCGTCTCATCCCCACGCTGCAGTTCTCGACCCGACCAAGCGGTTCATTCTCGTTCCAGATCTAGGCGAGGATTTGATCCATGTTTATGGTGTTGATGTTGAAGGCTTACTGTTGACTAAACTTGATCCTTTGACTGTCGCTCCTGGGAGCGGGCCTCGACATCTGACCTTCGTAGTGAAAGAGACCAAGACGTTTATGTATCTCGTCACCGAGTTGGCCAATACCATCGTTGGGTATGAAGTCGTATATGGTGGTAGGTTCATCACATTCAAGGAAGTATGGAGTAGTGGCATTCATGGCAAAGGAAAAGACACCCCACCAGGTGCCGCTGCAGCTGAGATTGCTGTATCTGTAAGTGGACTCCGGACTTGCAATAAATCGTGTCCTAACACTTTTGTACAGCCAGATCGAGAGTACCTCCTCGTCTCGTCCCGGCATGAGAACACCCTCCAAGTACCAAACTTTGACAGTGGCAACACTACGAACATCATCTCAGACTCGCTTGTCAGTTTCAGGATTAACGGTGAGACTGGGCATCTTGCCATACAACAAGACATTCCGTGTGGAGGCAGGTTCCCTCGTCACTTTTCTATCAACAAAGCTGGCACGTTGGTTGCAGTTGCATTACAGTACGACGGCCGTGTCGTTATTCTTGAGAGAGATGTCAAGACAGGAATGCTTGGCGATTTCGTTGCGTATGCAGAGTTGGGAGGTGAGGTCACTGCCGTGATCTTCTATGAATGAGCGAGTTGCTTCGTATCTTCAAACAAGGGTGGTTTCGTCCACCACTCAGTACGTCCTACGTCATTTCGGTGGCTTCTCATCCGGACATGTCTCTTTCGTTAAGTGACGATGTTGAGAACAAGTCTGAGAGGCTTCCATGACGTAGCTCTATCCGCTAATAGCACCCTTCATCGAAGAGGGCCGTCCCGAAATGTCAAGGACTTGTCTCTATGCAATTGGTTTCAATATTGAATGCCTTGGTATTGTTTCGGATTGACGGCTGCCTGATCCGATGAGGGATTGGGTTGCAGTGCCAGGGACAGTCTGTTCAGTTTGTATAAATGCATTGCAGTCGATCGTACCACGATGCAGGGGATAATGCGAAGCATACTGCATTGGTGGCTGTTTCCATCTTGCAACGACTTCGGAGGGGTATGTGAGATGAACCGCTAGGATAGTCTATTAGCCCTAGGTCGTGAACGACTGAGGTGGGTTCAGTCCTTCCTGAGTGGCACAGGGCATCAACCCTTCCGGGTGTCCCAAAAGGGAATTTGAGTGTCTTTACAATCTCGAAGATCGACTTGCAGTCTGGGGGCAAGGCTCGGGGTGATTATAGCCGGGGTATTGAAGACCCTGAAAGTGTTGTTGAATGGGGGAATGGGGGAATGGGGGAATGG